>JASANE010022195.1:0-11051 GCA_030248225.1 Trileptium ribeirensis | reverse complement strand
TTTTTTTACTTCGAGTTCAAGGTACATATACTGTGATAATGAGCAGTGACAAATACGATATTTAGAAATACTAAAGCGATAAGTAGCCAGGAGAAGGATTGTTCAATGGTAAGAAGAATTAAAGACAACTCGACTTACGGAGTAACATTTCCAACCAATACGATTGTCCATGATGATCGACAACGACACAAGCGCTATTTAAAAATACTAAAGTGATAAGTAGCCAAGAGAAGGATAATAATTCAATGGTAAGAAGAATTAAACACAACTCGACTTACGGAGAAACATTTCCAACCAATGCGATTGTCCTTGATGATCGACAGCGACACATACGGTATTTAGAAATACTGAAGTGATAAGTAGCCAGGAGAAGGATTGTTCAATGGTAAGAAGAATTAAAGACAACTCCATTTACAAACAAACATTTCCAACCAATGCAAATGTCCATGATGATCGACAGCGACACATACGGTATTTAGAAATACTAAAGTGATAAGTAGCCAGCATAACGATTGTTCAATGGTAGGAAGAATTAAAGACAACTCGACTTACGGAGAAACATTTCCAACCAATGCATTTTCCCATGATGGTCGACAGCGACACATACGGTATTTAGAAATACTAAAGTGATAAGTAGCCAGCATAACGATTGTTCAATGGTAGGAAGAATTAAACACAACTCGACTTACGGAGAAACATTTCCAACCAATGCGATTGTCCTTGATGATCGACAGCGACACAAACGGTATTTAGAACTTCTAAACCTATAAGTAGCCAGGAGAAGGATTGTTCAATGGTAACAAGAATTAAAGGCAACTGGACTTACGAAGAAACATTTCCAGCCAATGCGTTTGCTCATGATGGTCGACAGCGACACATACGGTATTTAGAAATACTAAAGTGATAAGTAGCCAGCATAACGATTGTTCAATGGTAGGAAGAATTAAACACAACTCGACTTACGGAGAAACATTTCCAATCAATGCGATTGTCCTTGATGATCGACAGCGAAACATACGGTATTTAGAAATACTGAAGTGATAAGTAGCCAGTATAAGGATTGTTCAATGGTAAAAAGAATTAAAGATAACTCGACTTACGAAGAAACATTTCCAACGAATGCAAATGTCCATGATGATCGACAGCGCCACATACGGTATTTAGAAATACTAAAGTGATAAGTAGCCAGCATAACGATTGTTCTAATGGGAGGAAGAACTTAAACACAACTCGACTTACGGAGAAACATTTCCAACCAATGCGATTGGCCTTGATGGATCGACAGCGACACATACGGTATTTAGAAATAGTAGAAGTGATATTAAGTAGCCAGCATAACGATTGTCAATGGTAGGAAGAATTAAACACAACTCGACTGACGGAGAAACATTTCCAACGAATGCAAATGTCCATGATGAATCGACAGCGACACATACGGTATTTAGAAAATAATAAAGTGATAAGTAGCCAAGCAAAACAGATGTCAATGGTAGGAAGAATTAAACACAACTCGACTACGGAGAAACATTTCCAACCAACGCGAATTGTCCTTGATGATCGACAGCGACACATACGGTATTTAGAAAATACTGAAGTGATAAGTAGCCAGGAGAAAGCATGTTCAATGGTAACAAAGAATTAAACACAACTCGACTTACGGAGAAAACATTTCCAACCAATGCGATTGTCCTTGATGATCGACAGCGACACATACGGTATTTAGAAATACTAAAAAGTGATATAAGTAGCCAGCATAAACGATTATTCAATGGTAGGGAAGAATCTAGAAGACAACTCGACTGACGGAGAAACATTTCAACCAATATTTTCCCATGATGGTCGACAAGCGAGACATACGGTATTTAGAAAGTATGAAAGTGATAAGTAGCAAGCATAACGAATTGTCAATGGTAGGAAGAATTAAACACAACTCGACTTACGGAGAAACATTTCCAACCAATGCGTTTGCTCATGATGGTCGACAGCGACACATACGGTATTTAGAAATACTAAAGTGATAAGTAGCCAGCATAACGATTGTTCAATGGTAACAAGAATTAAAGGCAACTGGACTTACGAAGAAACATTTCCAGCCAATGCGTTTGCTCATGATGGTCGACAGCGACACATACGGTATTTAGAAATACTAAAGTGATAAGTAGCCAGCATAACGATTGTTCAATGGTCAGGAAAAGAATTAAAGACAACTCGACTTACGGAGAAACATTTCCAATCAATGCGATTGTCCTTGATGATCGACAGCGAAACATACGGTATTTAGAAATACTGAAGTGATAAGTAGCCAGTATAAGGATTGTTCAATGGTAAAAAGAATTAAAGATAACTCGACTTACGAAGAAACATTTCCAACGAATGCAAATGTCCATGATGATCGACAGCGCCACATACGGTATTTAGAAATACTAAAGTGATAAGTAGCCAGCATAACGATTGTTCAATGGTAGGAAGAATTAAACACAACTCGACTTACGGAGAAACATTTCCAACCAATGCGATTGTCCTTGATGATCGACAGCGACACATACGGTATTTAGAAATACTAAAGTGATATTAAGTAGCCAGCATAACGATTGTTCAATGGTAGGAAGAATTAAACACAACTCGACTTACGGAGAAACATTTCCAATCAATGCGATTGTCCTTGATGATCGACAGCGAAACATACGGTATTTAGAAATACTGAAGTGATAAGTAGCCAGTATAAGGATTGTTCAATGGTAAAAAGAATTAAAGATAACTCGACTTACGAAGAAACATTTCCAACGAATGCAAATGTCCATGATGATCGACAGCGCCACATACGGTATTTAGAAATACTAAAGTGATAAGTAGCCAGCATAACGATTGTTCAATGGTAGGAAGAATTAAACACAACTCGACTTACGGAGAAACATTTCCAACGAATGCAAATGTCCATGATGATCGACAGCGACACATACGGTATTTAGAAATAATAAAGTGATAAGTAGCCAGCAAAACAATTGTTCAATGGTAGGAAGAATTAAACACAACTCGACTTACGGAGAAACATTTCCAACCAATGCGATTGTCCTTGATGATCGACAGCGACACATACGGTATTTAGAAATACTGAAGTGATAAGTAGCCAGGAGAAGCATTGTTCAATGGTAACAAGAATTAAAGGCAACTGGACTTACGAAGAAACATTTCCAGCTAATGCGTTTGCTCATGATGGTCGACAGCGACACATACGGTATTTAGAAATACTGAAGTGATAAGTAGCCAGTATAAGGATTGTTCAATGGTAAAAAGAATTAAAGATAACTCGACTTACGAAGAAACATTTCCAACGAATGCAAATGTCCATGATGATGGACAGCGCCACATACGGTATTTAGAAATACTAAAGTGATAAGTAGCCAGCATAACGATTGTTCAATGGTAGGAAGAATTAAACACAACTCGACTTACGGAGAAACATTTCCAACCTGTGCGATTGTCCTTGATGATCGACAGCGACACATACGGTATTTAGAAATACTGAAGTGATAAGTAGCCAGTATAAGGATTGTTCAATGGTAAAAAGAATTAAAGATAACTCGACTTACGGAGAAACATTTCCAACCAATGCGCTTGTCCATGATGCTCGACAGCGACACAAACGGTATTTAAAAATACTAAAGTGATAACTAGCCAGTAGAAGAATTGTGTTTTGACAAATCGGCGAATTCGAACTCTAAAATATCAATAAACAGAAATAAATAAATAAATTAAATAAACAAATGAATAAATAAACAAATAAATAAATAAATAAATAAATAAATAAATAGATAAATATATAAATAAATAAATAAATAAATAAGTAAATAAATAAATAAATAAATAAATAAATAAGTAAATAAATAAATAAATAAATAAATAAATAAATTTAATAAACACATAAAAATGTTTATAAATAAATTAATCGAGAAATAAAATAAATAACTAAATATATGAGCCAAGCAGGACGACAAAATGGCTCGAGCTAAGCAATCGCGGTCGTTGTGTGCTTTATGAGGATTTTATGTTCCATTCTTTATAGCAAAAAAGGCTACGACCTACCGGGTGTGTTATGCGAAATTTTAAGAATATTATTTTATTCAAACAGTCTTAAACTATATTTTTCAGTAACATTTTGTATTTTTAATTTCTCAAATCTTTTGAAAGTCATCTAAAATATTTTTACGCTGCATCTCTTCGCAAACAGATGCAAACATAAAATTGAAGCAAGGATAGCCTTTTTACCATACAACATACAAGCAAAACTGTCCGTCTAGACCCGATTATGGATCTATATTTTGAAAAGGTAGGACCATCACCGTCACTTGCTATAATTATCATGATCGGAATTACCGGTTTCAAAGAAAATTATTGACAGTACAAAGCTCTGTTATCAAAATTTATGTTTGCATCAAACAAAACGCTTTTGGCCCCTTTATCTCTAACTTTAACCGTAGTTCAATGAATACTCTTATGTCCAATATGGTACTCCCTACAACATTCGGAAACGTTCCGGAACACTTTGCAGAGTTTAAGAATTAAAAGGTTTAGTTTATCGAGTGTTTTTCATATTTATTTTGTATATTTAATATTAATAATATTAATTTAATAATGTTAATAATTTAAAATATAAAAAAAAACTAGCCGTATATGTCTCGTTGCTCGCATAAATCTTGCACAAGGATTATTTTGCTTTCGGCGACCTGAAATTCAGAATTAATTGATTAGGTTCGTTTGTTTCACTACTGTTAAAGATTATATATATTATCTTGATACAATGTTTTAGCTGTTACAACTGCCT
This sequence comes from Trileptium ribeirensis, assembly GCA_030248225.1. Classification (NCBI taxonomy): domain Eukaryota; kingdom Metazoa; phylum Nematoda; class Enoplea; order Enoplida; family Thoracostomopsidae; genus Trileptium; species Trileptium ribeirensis. The sequence goes on along the minus strand of JASANE010022195.1, from coordinate 6,229 downwards.
ATATTAATGCACAATGTTTTACAATATCACGAAAATTTACTGAATTATCATGGTATTCCGAAAAGCTGTAAGTAATTACACACCACAAATTCGTTTCCTGTGCAAATGGAAAATGCAATCTACCTTATGTAGAGGCAAAACATGACACCGAAGCTTTTTAGGCAGCGTTACCGGTGACCTATATGATTTAATACCAATTCAGCGATTTACCATTCGTATAGCTCAGCTTCAAGACCACTAATAATACTATATTACAGTTAGAAATCCCGAAAAAAGGGAATTCACATACAAATGTAAATCGTGTTATGGTAAGATGAAAAATTGATTATAGTTTCATGTAGGTATTGTGCACGGAAAGGAAACATATTCAATGTTGTATGTGGCTCAAAATCATAGCTGATTGGTAAAGCCGATCGATTGGGGAAAAAGAGCCTTGATTTAAGGCAACAAATAACCCTCAATAATGTTCTTCACGCGACGGTATTTGGTATTCTAGCCTTTGATCCCGCAACAAAAAAAACTAGAATATAAAAAAAGATGTGAAAGATATATCGACCATTCTCCTATTCTTCTGGCATTATTTATGCAACCAGTTAACTTTAAAATGTTTAAATCTTTTACACGACAAATACTAAACGTGATAGAAATACGATTAATTAACAGAAGAGTATCTCACATTACAATTTAGTACCTCACGATAGAGTCTTGGTTTAATATTTTTGTCACAGTGGTCAGGTTGTGATATTGGTTTCGAATTTCGCCTAGCGACGCATTATTTATATGTGACTACACAGTTGAACTGCGATCATTTAAAAGGAATTTACAAATTTCGTCGGCTGGAGTCCGCATGCCGTGGAAAAATAACAAGCGCCAAACGTCTCAAAATTGTCCCGCCACATTTAAGGCGAAACGTTAAAGTATTCTACAGAATTGACGACGTCAAAAGTTGCGTTATCAACTTTACAAAGTCCAAAAACTGCATCGTATATCTAATTCTTGTCTTGTCTGTCTTGAAACTTATCCGTCGAAGTTATAATTTTAAATATAGGTTCCCTCTGCAGATAGTACATGTTTTAAGCTGGTTTTCGAAATCGTTAGAATATGCACTGATATAATCTCTCGGGGAAGTCAGTATAGAGTAGACGTTTCACAATTTTATCTCATACTAGAGCTCATCGCAAAACCATACTTATGTATAAATGCCGGAATTGTAAATATGATATCACGCAGTTGTATGTAATTTCTCTCAAACGCAGTGAAACCTGTAAGTTTATTCACAGTATCGAGGACATTCATTATATGCAGAACAAGTCGAGATTCCTCACGTGATCGTAGGATTTCTTGGTGCCTGGCTAATTCGCCTGTCTAAATAAATCCCGCGTAGTCGTGCTATTTATTTATTACCGATCATTGGTTTTGTATTTTTTATGTTCTACATTCGCAAAAGCAAACCGACGACAAGGAAGAATTTCCAAATAGCTTTCTCAACATTTTACTGCTGTGACACTGTTCTCTGTAAAAATGAAATGGCTCTACGACTAAAAAAGGTAAATTCTTTGCACAGCTATACTTTAAGACAGAGTAACTTGATTGATTTATGCACATTAAACTAATATAATTACAATTATATCTAAGAAAAACATTACAAAGGCATATATATACAAAATCCATGAACATGCTTCTATAATACATGATACACTCACAATGACAAAACAATGATGTAACTAATATAACACACAAACATGACTTTAAATAGTGCTTAATACAAAAGTACACATACGGCTAAATTGTAGGAGAGTATTAATTTGAGTTATACTCATTCGTGAATAGCGGTTTGCGGATGACGTAATCATTGTTCGGGCTATTCGACGATGAATTTAATGGAATAACAGTAAGAACAGCATTCATCTGTAGTGAATGTTCTTGCTTGTATACCGCTGTGTACTGACGTTTTGACAGACATCATCCTCCCCCTTATCCCACCCGCCGCAGTAGTAGTTAAATTATAGGCCCATACATTTTTGATGGAAAGTAGAAAAATGGGGTATACCATCATGTGGCGTTTCGATGACTCTTTCGCAACTTGTTATACTGAACTCTTAGTAAAACCAAGAGAAAATAATCGTGAACTATGACGTACTCTAATATTGCTAATATTACCCCACGTTAACCATCTTTTGTGGAATCGGTGAAAATACGTCGACTACTCAGTTGGTGAGGAACGAGGTCGAACCCACCGGTTTTGTGAGTGGTGGTTTCAAGAGCCGAAATTTATCAAACCAACGCCCAATATGTCTGAAACTTCAATATACTTTTTTGACCCCTCCTGCTGGGGAAATGAAAGGGTATAGCTAAAACCCGTAAAATCCAACACAAACTAAAATTAGAGTGATGAACTATGCTCATTGTAATCAGAAACAGAAAGATATTATTATTTCCACAGAAATATATCACAGCTAATATATCGTCACTATGATATCGCGCCATTGTCGAGGCATTTTTGCATGAATCGTCGAATATGTCAAAGACTAAATGTAGGTTCTAAGGCAAAATTACATCATGAAATTACAAATATTAATAAACATGTTAAGTTTTACTGTCAATTTTATGTGTGATTACAGATATAACTCGCCTAGTATAGGCGCCCTGACAGCATTCGTGCATCTCTAGCGGGATTGGTGGCCACAAGCATATGTCACACATGCCAACACGAACGAATTTAGTGCAGTTTGGTAAGTTGTTATATGCTAGAAACCGGCGTGAAGGCTGTTCAAGGGTCTCAGGCTTCTTACTATGTGCTGCGGAAATTGAAAGGAGCGGCCCTACCAAAGAGTAACTGCTAATATACACATGTACCGTACACAGTCCGACAAAAAGTGGAAGAAGCATTACAGTCTTATCAGCTGTTATAAGAAAGCAGCAACTAAAGCAGCATGCAATTTTTATCAAGTTTGTGGGACAAAATATCCTCACAAGCGAGAAGTGAGCGAGAAATGTGTTTCAAACTGCAGTTTCTAATGGGGCCATGTTTAAACCTTGTTGTTGTAGGTATCTAAACTTCGATTTTTCCCTACACATGAATTTTTTACAAAAAAAATTCATTGCTAAAATTAAATTCCACATTTTCCTTATATCAAAAATATATATACCAGTTTGTCAAACTGAAACAAATTAATGAAGGTAAAATCCACAAATTTTAACAAAATTTTTGGGAGCGAAATACTGAAATAGTGCTGAATTTCAACTTTTGTAGAAAATGTGGTGCTGTTTTCAAAAATCGATACAGCGGCACTCTTGGATTTTCCGGAAAAAGTTAGGTCCTCTTATGTTGTGTATGTAGCACTTATGAAAACAAACACTCACTAATAAAAGTATAAGATTTTATTAGGACAAGACAGGACAAGACAAGATTAAAAAGCAACCAAAATGACTGTAATATACTTTTATCATTGCGAATCCATTGCTGTACATAACTACCGTGTGATGGATTATCCGGCGCAGGAACCTTGTCTAATCTATACAAAAACAACTTGAATGTATAAAGTTGTCCCTGAATCGTCCAAAAATACATGACAAGCTGGATATTCCATGCGTGTGATTTGTTTTAAAGAACGGTAGCAAAACCACTGAAACGCGAAATATTGCAGTTATAGGGAACCTAGACCAGGAATGTTGGATTTTATCCCAAACCAAAAAAGATTCAACAATGCTAATGTGTGAGTCCACTTTAGTAGCGTACGCTTGGGTTGTTTTTTGCCAGGTCAGATTACCACCGCAAAAAGTATGATTTTAAACAGATCGCGAATGTTCCTTATGTACGTCAACAATGATTTGTGATACAGCATCAAACCGGTGTCATTCGCGATCGCTATTTTACGATGTAGCATACCGTACACAGAGAAAAGCTTTTTTTACAAATCGCTTTTTTGGTTTACTACAATGCAGACACATAAGGTGGGCATAGCTGTCTATATATAGGGTGTCCCATAAGTAACGCCCCAACTTCAAACTGTTGCTGAGACTGACATAATATACTTACAACCCTCATACTTTCAGGAATTATAACCGAACATATTATAAATATCTACGTATAACAAAATGTCTGATACTCGACTTAATTTGGCTGATCGAATAACTGCAGTAAGACTGTATTCAGTTAACCAAAATAGCCGTGAAGTTGTGCGACAATGGTCCCGGCATTCGTCTTCACAGCCCCATATCATAAAACTATTGCTTCAATTAATAAAAGGTTTGATCTAACAGGTTCCGTAGCTGACTTGCCCCGAACAGGCAAATTACCCACAGCATGTGGTAATGCTGCGATAGCTGATATTTCCTATCATTTTGACAATAGTCCGACAAAGTCAATTCGCCGTTGTGCTGTTGAAACCGGCATCAGCAAATCGACTGTTTTCCGAATTGTTAAAAGTCTGGGTCTAAAACCTTTTAGACCGACGTTAATTCATGCTCTGAATGAGGATGATTATGATCGCAGGGTTGAATTTTGTGAAAAATGGCTACAGCGTCTCGACGATGATCCGGACTTAGCTGACGAAGTCATTTGGTCCGACGAAAGCAATTTTAAACTGAACGGCCACGTTAACCGGCATAATTGTGTTTATTGGCATGCAGAAAACCCTCATAACACTATCGAACACCATATGAATGCCCCTGGTCTGACAGTATGGGTCGGCATGTGGTCTGGTGGATTTTTTGGGCCGTTCTTTTTCGATGGTACTGTGAATGCAGACAACTATCTAATGATGCTGCGAAATGAATTTTATCCTAATATTCAACAGTTACCAAATATTGACAGGCTTCACTTTATGCAGGATGGTGTGCCTCCTCATTTTGCGATGGCTGTGCGCCGTTGGTTGGACGAAACCTTCCCTGACCGTTGGCTGGGCGCCGAGGCCCTGTCTAATGGCCTGCTCGTTCTCCTGATCTAAACCCTCCTGACTTTTTTCTGTGGGGAGTATTGAAGGAGAAGGTATACAAACGCAAACCACAAACCCTGTTGTGCCTGAAAGAGGCTATATCGGAGGAGCTATCCCTTCTGGAGCCTGACATTGTTCAAAAAGTCTGCCGAAGTGTGCGTTTTCGACTGGAAGAATGTATTGAACTTGTAGGCACCCAGGTTCGCACTTAAGGCAAGTGTTATTCATCAAAACTCTAAGTTATACATGAGAGTACTTGCATATCAATTCGATTTTAGATATGTTTAATATTTGATATGCTGGGTCACTTTAATGCTGTGGCATTACTTATGAGACATGATGTACATCGGAACAGTTAGTTTCAACTTAATAAAATGGCGAAGATACGAATGATATTTGTTCCGACAATCATTTATTTACTCTAGAGCCCTTCAACGAAAAGTGCTTGGGCATGTAAAAATGTGTCAAAATTATATTTTCAGATTACTCCACAATATTTGGAACTGCTAATTTAATATTACAAACTTAAATTGATGTACAATAGTGAACAAAAATAGTACGAACTGGTCCTCTTAAAACAACTAATTCATGCCATTTCATATTACCAATTGTCAGCACGTCGATTAATATCCGTATGTGAAACTAAGCCTAAACACATATTACACGACCCGTACAGTAACATGCCATAAGGTTAGTGAGAAGAGGCCAGAGGTGCAGACAAATTGGTAATATGAAATGGCATGAATTAGTTGTTTTAAGAGGGGCCCGGTTCGTACTATTTTGTTCACTATTGTAACCAAATTAAGTTTGTAATATTAAATTCAGCAGTTTCCAATATTGTGGAGTAATCTGAAAATATAATTTTGACACATTTTTTTACATGCCCAAGCAGTTTCCTTTGAAGGGCTCTCGAGTAAATAAATGATTGTCGGAAACAGAATATCTACCGCCATTTTTATTAAGTTGAAACTAACTGTTCAAATGTTACATCATGTCTCATAAGTAATGCCACAGCATTAAAGTGACCCGGCATATCAAATAGGGAACATATCTAAAGACGAATTGATCTAAATTGTTCTCATGTATAACTTAGAGTTTTGATGAATAACGCTTTTGCCTTAAGTGCGAAGGTAGGTGCCTACAGTTGGTTCGGTTAGGTCAAGCGCACACTTCGGGCAACTTTTTGAACAATGCTACAGGGCTCAAAGGATAGCTCCTCCGATAGTGTTTTTTAAGGCACAATAGGTTTATGGTTTGCTGCGTTTTATGTACCCTTCTCCTTCAAAGCAATA
>JASANE010022194.1:0-40382 GCA_030248225.1 Trileptium ribeirensis | reverse complement strand
ACCCAGTGGGTAGCTTCTAAATGGTTGGTATTGGATCAATGGATAGGTCTTCAGAAAAGGCCACGGTACCTGAGACAACTTAGTTAGTTGGAGGCCTTTGAGCTACTTTCTAGCAATATCGCGCCCCTCTGGCATCCAATTGGGTTCCGATCTTCGTCTGAAACCTGATCCGGACCCCCTAGGATACCCGAAATACATCAAATTCAAATTTAAGTATTTAGACCGGATTTTTGGTCCAATTTGGCTCATCGTTTCCTGCGTTTCGTTTACCATGTGCAATAAATATCTCTCGTGTTAAGAACATTGTTTGCTGATAGGCTACTAGGGTCAGCTTCCAAATTACCATTGTTGTCTTTCATACAAAAGGTTGTGGTGTACGGTTACACACCGCCCGGTGGGAAATTATTAATGACGTATATTTTGAGGTTGTTTTTTTGATGTTTTCTTTATTATCTGGGTTCCTCCAACTTCCGAAATTATACCTCAGGGAACCGATCTGCCGCTTCAGTTGAACCGGGGGCCATAAACTGATTGTATCCGTCAGAAAACATCAAAAATGTCTAATTTGACAACGGATTGTAATTATGCTAAATGTAACAGACGTGACGAAGGCTGACAACGAATTTCCAAACGTGGTGCCCGTACGAACACAGCCACAGATCATAAACTCATTGGTGGACCGAGCGTATTCAATCCGGGCCATCTCCTCGCGCAGACTTGACACGTTCGTATCCGGCCACATGGGTTGGAAACGGCGCCTACGTGATACTACCTTTGAGGTCCACATGGAGGTTGGCTCCGTCACCTGCTGACATATTAAGAAGACCGGATACCGTCTATTCCCTATCCTGGTCTCATCTGGAAGTTTTAATCGGGTACATCGTTGGGGTTGCCACAATTGCAATTTCCGCCAAATTAATTTATTGCTATAGGTCGGCTCCGACAATCCCTAGACGTTTAAAGTCGGATCGTTCTTGCTACTGAAGTTTAATGGCTGGATTCCCTAATCACTTGGTTTAGGTTAAACCTTTGGAGCTCTCGCACGTTAAATCTGCAATTTATTTGTACATATTAAATTGTCGGCGAACCACGGTAAGATTTTCGACCTTTCCGAAGTAAACTCGGTACTGAGGCAGTCGACTAGAGGCGACGCTTTCAAACCACGATGGTACATATCGCTATATACTTTTATCAATTAACAGAGCAATACTTATGCCTTTTTTCAGTATATACTTTGTTTGTATACCCAAATTGGTTATGGAAGTGCAAATAATACAATACAGTCATACATTCAACGGCATTAGCGTACATCACTAATGGTAATTACGTAAACAATACACCACAGGTACATCGTTCACGCAGGTAATTGGACTAATATCCTACCATATTAAGGGCTAAATACAATGACAAAGTATACATCAATCAAGTTATATCATACAACAATCAATAGTTCAACAGAATAGTGTGGTACGACTCAATACATTAATGAGTAGTATGGTACGTTTGAGATAACAAAACAGCAGGTAATCTGTAGCTCGTAATATCTATTGCAATGTCCTAATAGTTGGAAATGATCGCCGGTCTGGGTTATCTTGCTCGTAGCTAAATTCTTTGAAGACTTAACGAAATTCGAACGCTCACGGTCGGGTTAATAAGCAGGGAACAAGGATTCTGTTACAGGCTAGGAGGGAACTTGGGAAGTACAATATGAATCGACGAGCACTAGTAGCAATTTAGGAAGGCGTGTGAAGAATTCGCACAGTAACTTTATCCTTGCTCAAAGTGCGACTAAAGTAAAGATTATATAAATTTATATTTTAAGGCTCAAATTTTTGTGATATATTTTCCTACGTTTAAGGTTTTTGTGATTTACACTCGTGAACCGCTGCGACACAAGAAGGCGGCGCAGTGTGGACATCCTAAATTGACTCGTTGGTCACGGTAAAAATGAATCTGGACCGACTTCCTACCTCCTAAGATAATCTAAAAAAATGTTATTTCTTAAGAAATTTCATAGCTAGTTTTATACACAATGCTTAGGTTATCAACCGTGGAGAACTTAATATTTAATTTTATTGGAGAATTTTGGGCTAATTTAGATTATTGTACGGAACTTATCCGATATTTGCTTAACCTTTACGTATTGCGTCCGATCAAGGAAATATTTATGACAATGAGTTTGCTAGAAGATTTTGTTTAAAGCCAAACTCAACGGCACTATTTGCTGGGGCGGGGATTTGGTAACTTAATGACCATATCAATCCCTAGGTTCACGATTGTACAATATATAAATTTTATATAAAACTTAAGTAGGGTTTTCACACTACCACTAATGATGGTGGCCCAGTGCGGAATAGCTATCAACGGGTCTTTAAAATGAGGCCCGGTTCGTCCTAGGTGTATTTTATAAGGCTTAGTATTAATGTACTTAAACTAATCCTCTGTTGAAAGTGAGAAGAACTACGATAAGACTTACAGGTAGGCTACTACCGAAGCCATGACCCACTCTGGGGATGTTTTCTTCAATTCCACCAGCCCAACCTGGTCTGAATACTTTTAGCCTACTTTACTGATTCTTAACCGTTTGTATATCCGACCTCAATTTCTCATGGGGCAATCATTTTAGTTGTATTTTCGGATTGCTCGTCATCTATGAGAAGCAATAGTGCTTATGTACGGGTGGTATCCTCCTAAGCTCACTAGAACTAGGCGTCAACGGGAATCCCAATGCAGCAATTTAAGCACTTCCACGTCCTCTGTCACTTTGCATAAGTTGTATAGTTATATGGTGTGAATGTATGATTTCAAGTCACATTTGGACGCAAGGGATAGGGCTCAGACTTTATTTTAACTACTTAATACTCAATGAACGTTACAATTTTTGAAGACTATGAGTCGTGAATCATAAACGGCGGTCCTTAACTGAGCAAAGCTGTTCCCAGAAAACACCGAAATAATAATTCTTAAGCATCGTTTTAAATGACAATATGGATTTGCACAGCGAGATCTAGCGGTCGTTTTAACCGTGACGAAGTCTCCTTCTCAAAAGTAGCCAAAATCGCATCTTAAAATATTCCGTTCATCGGTTCAAGCCTGGGTCCATAACCCAAACTATAAAATGGTGAGTCAAATTTAAAAATTTGAATTCCTCAAAATTGTGCGAGCCTTTCTGATCCCATGTTAACTTTAGGGACCGGAGTATAATGCATGCCATGCCGTTCTCGATATACTAGGCCTAAGCCTCAGTCTTAGCCTAAGCTAAAGACCCTATATGAGCCATGTACTATGCCTAAGACTAAATCGGGGGCTGCCGCACACCGAACCCGCCGCTCTAAGCTGTTCTTTTTTTCTAACGTTATAATGTCCGGCCCCTAAACTTCACACGGGCCCCTTTCTGTATGAAAATTTGCATAGAGGCTGGGCTCGACCTATATTTTCAGATTGTGAGGACTGGGCCAACGGTCCTACAACCAGTCCATCTGATCCGACATAGGATCTCGCGATACCGCTAAAATTAGTACATAAAATCACTGGGCTCTCCAAATTTGGGGGGGTGGCTGGCATTTTTCGGTTCCCCCTGGTTCAAAACGGTGTCCCCTGGCAATATTTGGGTTCCTGCCGGTGCATTTCCTCTTGGCAAATTTTTTTGTTTCCAATCGTTCCAAAGTATATAAAATTTGATCAAAATTTGTACTAAACCTCCGTTCTGAAGCCAAAATTTTGGCAAATTTTGTCAAAATTGTTTAAAAAAAGCTTTTTTCTCCCTCAAAAGCATTTTGGCCGTGTTTCTGGCACGATTTTTAACTATTTTTTTGCAACATCGGACGCCCCTCCCGGTTCGGAACCAGGGGCCCCTGGTTCATGCCTCCTGGCAAAATTTTCAGCGAATGGAGAGCCCAGAATCATGCTGTTTTACATCAAATTTACCAACACTGGTAAATTTGATTCTGTAATTTCAGCGACGGCATATCAGAGCTTAGCGACTCTGATGCAGCCCTGAAGCATTGATGACTGCTAAGAACTGAAAGCAAGCATATATAGAGATATAGAGAGGGTGATAGAGAGAGGAAACTAAAGCAAATCTTGTTCACCAATATGTCAATAATATATCTGTCTATTTCTGTAAATTTGTCAAAACCAGAGCGGCTTTTGCTCCGCTCGGGTTATTTTCCCTATAACTTTACACGAGCCACGGCTTTGCCGGCCTTGAGAGCTCAAACGAAATTAGGTGGGGCTACGCACTCCCGGGTCACCTAGGCCATGAAACCGGTTGAATTCTCTCGTTCCGTTTTCAAATGCATATGTGTCAACTGATAAAATTTTATTCCTGGAGGGGAGTCTGTGTGAGATTAGTTAATTTTTAAATATAATAAAAATATTAATTTTGGATCCTACAGGTATATAAGTTTTCCATGAGCAGATCCGTTTATTTAAAATGTCTATGATAACTGTGTGTAAAACATAATAAAATTCTCAAAATTAAAACTATAACAAGGATCGGTTCGTGCTAATTTTAACTAGTGAAGCTCGCTTGCGAGCCAGAGTTCGAGCGATGAGAACAATCCCCCGAAGCAGAAGTGTGAAAAATATTTGCCACACAATATTTTTGACACTCGCAATGAGCTTGTCGGCCCAGAAAACCCATATCCGACACTAAAACCAACAATAAACACACATTCAGGTGCTTTTCCCACGACTTCTCACCAAAAATTTCGAAAACGTCATTTTTTATGTAAAGTATGAACCAGAAGTGTAAAAAATATTTGCCCAACAATATTTTTAACACTTGCAATGAGTTTATCTGCCCAGAAAACCTAGTCTATAAGACACTAAAAGCAACAAAAACACATTTAGGTGGGTGTGTGACTTTTCACCAAATATGAAATTTGGCGCCAACTATAAGCTTATAGACTCCAGATTGGGAAGTAGTTGAAAAACTTGTTATATATCATTGGAAAGCCCTGGTAAAGCTACATAGAATAGGCCTATTAGTTTGCTGATACCTCGTGTACTTATTGAGAAAAGTCGCAAAAACTGGAGAGGTTGCCCGAAAAATGGACCAAAATGACGTCATTTTGCTCCATAACTTTTCTCTCGGCAAAAAATTCAAAAATGCGGCTCCGTCACTACACCTAAATCGACCATTGCGGTTCTAATGAGCTACATCAAATTCCGCCCAACGGTTATCGAGATCCAGGTGCGACACACAGACAGGACCTCCTCAACCCCCCCTCCAAAGGCAAAATTGAAAATTCTCGTTCCACTCGCTGCTCGCTTCGCTCGCTCATTCCACTCGAATTCAAATATGCTTCCTAGAAAAGTATTATTTAACCTCGGTCGGTTTAGAATCAATTCCTGGCTCCTAACTCATCTCAGGGAATCATGAAAAATTAATCTCCACTAGTGTTGCGTTTACTTCAGGCCTTAAATCTTGGCCGAGGAGAAAGCAGAATGTTTTCGGTAAAAATGAAAAGCTACTTATAGGCCAGTCGGTGTCAAACTGCTACGTTGGGCGGACTACGGAGGGCAGGACAGGACGGGCAATTAGAGGAGGGTTGCTGGCTGCCGATGTGGGGGATCTAGAACAGTTGCTTTCCTATTCATGACAAGGGCTTGTCTCCGACCTCTTCACCATCCTAATCTCACAACCGCACTTACACAGCGATCTCGACTACTGCATCTTTCACCGTCCGTCCATTGTTTACGAGCGAGACCACGCTAGCCGAAAAAACCACGAAAGAAAATGACGTTGGTCCGCCGTACAGGTTTCGCGTCGGAGCCGAACAGTAAAGTCGTCCGAACTCAAACTGATTCCAAGTTTCTAGTCGGACAGCGAACCCCGACTGTCGGTTGTTTGATGCAGGTCTTTACCAATTGGAGATCAATTAAGACCGGGGTTTCGACCTTTTCTTGATTTAACCAATTAAATTCTATAATTAAGGCTGCTAGCGTAAATCGGTGGCGGTCCCAAACCGATTGATCGATTGATTCATTAGTTTCCTTTGGATTAGGGAGCGATACGTTATTTAGTGATCAGTTACGTATCTACCAATCCAAAGGAAACTAATGAATCAATCGATCAATCGGTTTGGGACCGCCACCGATTTACGCTAGCAGCCTTAATTATAGAATTTAATTGGTTAAATCAAGAAAAGGTCGAAACCCCGGTCTTAATTGATCTCCAAATTGGTAAAGTCCTGCATCATGAACAACCAACAGTCGAGGTTAGCTGTACAACTGGAAATTTGGAATCAGTTTGAGTTCGGACGACTTGGCTTTTGTTGGACTCCGACGCAAAACCTGTACGGCGGACCGACGTCATTTTCTTTAGTGGTTTTTTCGGCGTAGCATCGTCTCGCTCGTAAACAATGGACGGACGGTGAAAGATGCAGTAGTCGAGATCGCTGTGTAAGTGCGGTTGTGAGATTCAGGATGGCGAAGAGGTCGGAGACGAGCCCTTGTCATGAGTAGGAAAGCTACTGTTCTAAATCCCCCCGCATCGGCAGCCAGCAACCCTCCTCTAATTGCCCGTCCTGTCCTGCCCTCCGTAGTCCGTCCAACGTAGCAGTTTGACACCGACTGGCCTATAAGTAGCTTTTCATTTTTACCAAAAACGTTCTGCTTTCTCCTCGGCCAAGATTTAAGGCCTGAAGTAAACGCAACACTAGTGGAGATTAATTTTACTTGGTTCTTTGAGACGAGCTATGAGCCAGGAATTGATCCTGAGCTGACCGAGGTTAAATAATACTTTTCTAGGAGCATATTAGAATTTGCGTGGAATGAGCGAGCGAAGCGAGCAGCGAGTGGAACGAGAATATTTCAATTTTTGCCTTTGGAGGGGGGGTTGAGTCGAGGTCCTGTATATGTGTCGCACCTGAATCTCGATAACCGTTGGGCGGAATTTGATGCAGCTCATTAGAACCGCAATGGTCGATTTAGGTGTAGTGACGGAGCCCGATTTTTGAATTTTTTGCCGTGAGAAAAGTTATGGGGCAAAATGACGTCATTTTGGCCCATTTTCCGGGCACCCCTACAGTTTCTGCGACTTTTCTCAATAAGTACACGAGGTATCAGCAAACTAATAGGCCTATTCCATGTAGCCTTACCAGGGCTTTCCAATGATATATAACAAGTTTTTCAACTACTTCCCAATCTGGAGTCTATAAGCTTATAGTTGGCGCCAAATTTCATATTTGGTGAAAAGTCACACACCCACCTAAATGTGTTTTTGTTGCTTTTAGTGTCTTATAGACTAGGTTTCTGGGCAGATAAACTCATTGCAAGTGTTAAAAATATTGTTGGGCAAATATTTTTTACACTTCTGGTTCATACTTTACATAAAAAATGACGTTTTCGAAATTTTCGGTGAGAAGTCGTGGGAAAAGCACCTGAATGTGTGTTTATTGTTGGTTTTAGTGTCGGATATGGGTTTTCTGGCCGACAAGCTCATTGCGAGTGTCAAAAATATTGTGTGGCAAATATTTTTCACACTTCTGCTTGGGGGATTGTTCTCATCGCTCGAACTCTGGCTCGCAAGCGAGCTTCACTAGTTAAAATTAGCACGAACCGATCCTTGTTATAGTTTTAATTTTGAGAATTTTATTATGTTTTACACACAGTTATCATAGACATTTTAAATAAACGGATCTGCTCATGGAAAACTTATATACCTGTAGGATCCAAAATTAATATTTTTATTATATTTAAAAATTAACTAATCTCACACAGACTCCCCTCCAGGAATAAAATTTTATCAGTTGACACATATGCATTTGAAAACGGAACGAGAGAATTCAACCGGTTTCATGGCCTAGGTGACCCGGGAGTGCGTAGCCCCACCTAATTTCGTTTGAGCTCTCAAGGCCGGCAAAGCCGTGGCTCGTGTAAAGTTATAGGGAAAATAACCCGAGCGGAGCAAAAGCCGCTCTGGTTTTGACAAATTTACAGAAATAGACAGATATATTATTGACATATTGGTGAACAAGATTTGCTTTAGTTTCCTCTCTCTATCACCCTCTCTATATCTCTATATATGCTTGCTTTCAGTTCTTAGCAGTCATCAATGCTTCAGGGCTGCATCAGAGTCGCTAAGCTCTGATATGCCGTCGCTGAAATTACAGAATCAAATTTACCAGTGTTGGTAAATTTGATGTAAAACAGCATGATTCTGGGCTCTCCATTCGCTGAAAATTTTGCCAGGAGGCATGAACCAGGGGCCCCTGGTTCCGAACCGGGAGGGGCGTCCGATGTTGCAAAAAAATAGTTAAAAATCGTGCCAGAAACACGGCCAAAATGCTTTTGAGGGAGAAAAAAGCTTTTTTTAAACAATTTTGACAAAATTTGCCAAAATTTTGGCTTCAGAACGGAGGTTTAGTACAAATTTTGATCAAATTTTATATACTTTGGAACGATTGGAAACAAAAAAATTTGCCAAGAGGAAATGCACCGGCAGGAACCCAAATATTGCCAGGGGACACCGTTTTGAACCAGGGGGAACCGAAAAATGCCAGCCACCCCCCCAAATTTGGAGAGCCCAGTGATTTTATGTACTAATTTTAGCGGTATCGCGAGATCCTATGTCGGATCAGATGGACTGGTTGTAGGACCGTTGGCCCAGTCCTCACAATCTGAAAATATAGGTCGAGCCCAGCCTCTATGCAAATTTTCATACAGAAAGGGGCCCGTGTGAAGTTTAGGGGCCGGACATTATAACGTTAGAAAAAAGAACAGCTTAGAGCGGCGGGTTCGGTGTGCGGCAGCCCCCGATTTAGTCTTAGGCATAGTACATGGCTCATATAGGGTCTTTAGCTTAGGCTAAGACTGAGGCTTAGGCTTAGTATATCTAGAACGGCATGGCATGCATTATACTCCGGTCCCTAAAGTTGACATGGGATCAGAAAGGCTCGCACAATTTTGAGGAATTCAAATTTTTAAATTTGACTCACCATTTTATAGTTTGGGTTATGGACCCAGGCTTGAACCGATGAACGGAATATTTTAAGATGCGATTTTGGCTACTTTTGAGAAGGAGACTTCGTCACGGTTAAAACGACCGCTAGATCTCGCTGTGCAAATCCATATTGTCATTTAAAACGATGCTTAAGAATTATTATTTCGGTGTTTTCTGGGAACAGCTTTGCTCAGTTAAGGACCGCCGTTTATGATTCACGACTCATAGTCTTCAAAAATTGTAACGTTCATTGAGTATTAAGTAGTTAAAATAAAGTCTGAGCCCTATCCCTTGCGTCCAAATGTGACTTGAAATCATACATTCACACCATATAACTATACAACTTATGCAAAGTGACAGAGGACGTGGAAGTGCTTAAATTGCTGCATTGGGATTCCCGTTGACGCCTAGTTCGTGAGCTTAGGAGGATACCACCCGTACATAAGCACTATTGCTTCTCATAGATGACGAGCAATCCGAAAATACAACTAAAATGATTGCCCCATGAGAAATTGAGGTCGGATATACAAACGGTTAAGAATCAGTAAAGTAGGCTAAGTATTCAGACCAGGTTGGGCTCGTGCAATTTGAGAACATCCCCAGAGTGGGTCATGGCTTCGGTAGTAGCCTACCCGTGAGTCTTATCGTAGTTCTCCTCACTTTCAATAGAGGATTAATTTAAGTACATTAATACTAAGCCTTATAAAATACACCTAGGACGAACCGGGCCTCATTTTAAAGACCCGTTGATAGCTATTCCGCACTGGGCCACCATCATTAGTGGTAGTGTGAAAACCCTACTTAAGTTTTATATAAAATTTATATATTGTACAATCGTGAACCTAGGGATTGATATGGTCATTAAGTTACCAAATCCCCGCCCAGCAAATAGTGCCGTTGAGTTTGGCTTTAAACAAAATCTTCTAGCAAACTCATTGTCATAAATTTTTCCTTGATCGGACGCAATACGTAAAGGTTAAGCAAATATCGGATAAGTTCCGTACAATAATCTAAATTAGCCCAAAATTCTCCAATAAAATTAAATATTAAGTTCTCCACGGTTGATAACCTAAGCATTGTGTATAAAACTAGCTATGAAATTTCTTAAGAAATAACATTTTTTTAGATTATCTTAGGAGGTAGGAAGTCGGTCCAGATTCATTTTTACCGTGACCAACGAGTCAATTTAGGATGTCCACACTGCGCGCCTTCTTGTGTCGCAGCGGTTCACGAGTGTAAATCACAAAAACCTTAAACGTAGGAAAATATATCACAAAATTTGAGCCTTAAAATATAAATTTATATAATCTTTACTTTAGTCGCACTTTGAGCAAGGATAACGTTACTGTGCGAATTCTTCACACGCCTTCCTAAATTGCTACTAGTGCTCGTCGATTCTATATTGTACTTCCCAAGTTCCCTCCTAGCCTGTAACAGAATCCTTGTTCCCTGCTTATTAACCCGACCGTGAGCGTTCGAATTTCGTTAAGTCTTCAAAGAATTTAGCTAGGAGCAAGATGACCCAGACAATCATTGCAACTATTAGGACATTGCAATAGATATTACGAGCTACAGATTACCTGCTGTTTTGTTATTCGAACGTACCATACTATTCATTAATGTATTGAGTCGTACCACACTATTCTGTTGAACTATTGATTGTTGTATGATATAACTTGATTGATGTATACTTTGTCATTGTATTTAGCCCTTAATATGGTAGGATATTAGTCCAATTACCTGCGTGAACGATGTACCTGTGGTGTATTGTTTACGTAATTACCATTAGTGATGTACGCTAATGCCGTTGAATGTATGACTGTATTGTATTAACCCATAACCGATTTGGTTGTCAACAAGTATATACTGAAAAAGCCATGGTGTTGCTGTGTTAATTGATGAAGTATATAGCGATATGTACCATAGTGGTTTGAAAGCGTCGCCCTAGTCGACTGCCTCGGTACAGGATTTACTTCGGAAAGGTCGAAAATCTTACCGTGGTTCGCCGACAATTTAATATGTACGAATAAATTGCAGATTTAACGTGCGAGAGCTCCAAAGGTTTAACCTCGACGATGATTCGGGAATCCACCCATTGAACTTCGTAGCAAGAACGATCCGACTTTAAACGTCTAGGGATTGTCGGAGCCGACTATAGCAATAAATTAATTTGGCGGAAATTGCAATTGTGGCAACCCCAACGATGTACCCGATTAAAACTTCCAGATGAGACCAGGATAGGGAATAACGGTATGGTCTCCTTAGTATGTCAGCAGGTGACGGAGCCAACCTCCATGTGGACCTCAAAGGTAGTATCACGTAGGCGCCGTTTACAACCCATGTGGCCGGATCCGAACGTGTCAAGTCTGCGCGAGGAGATGGTCCGGAATGAATACGCTAGGTCCACCAATGAGGGTATGATAGCTGTGGTCGTACGGGCACCACGTTTGGAAGTGCGTTGTGAGCCATCGTCACGTCTGTTACATTAGCATAATTACAATCCGTTGTCAAATTAGACATTTTTGATGTTTTCTGACGGATACAATAGTTTATGGCCCCCGGTTCAACTGAAGCGGCAGATCGGTTCCCTGAGGTATAATTTCGGAAGTTGGAGGAACCCAGATAATAAAGAAAACATCAAAAAAACAACCTCAAAATATACGTCATTAATAATTTCCCACCGGGCGGTGTGTAACCGTACACCACAACCTTTGTATGAAAGACAACAATGGTAATTTGGAAGCTGACCCTAGTAGCCTATCAGCAAACAATGTTCTTAACACGAGAGATATTTATTGCACATGGTAAACGAAACGCAGGAAACGATGAGCCAAATTGGACCAAAAATCCGGTCTAAATACTTAAATTTGAATTTGATGTATTTCGGGTATCCTAGGGGTCCCGAGATAGGTTTCAGACAGAAATCGGAACCCAATTGGATGCCAGAGGGGCGCGATATTGCTAAAAAGTAGCTCAAAGGCCTCCAACTAACTAGTTGTCTCAGGTACCGTGGCCTTTTCTGAAGACCTATCCATTGATCCAATACCAACCATTTAGAAGCTACCCACTGGGTCGTAACTAGTCAAAAATCTATTTCTAACTCTTCATTAGAGCTATATTATATTATATTATTTGGTAAAAAGTAGTCCATTTTCGGGGGTACTATTCTACCTTTGCGTTAGCACAACCATACTTTTGCCATCTAAAGGCTAATAGTTTAGTCCACTATGTGACAGGATCATTTTGTTCTCTCGGACATTCTGTACTCGATACTACAAAGAAATTTATTAAGGTGATTAAATGTAATTGCTACGGTTAACTTGCCGACTGGGGAGTGTCATAAAACAAAAATTTACAAAATGTCACGAACATGGCTATGAATAACAGTTACACACAAGGTTGAGTGGAATAAAGACGTAATTTACACTGAAAGCGGACAACCATAAAACCTGACCGCGACTGCTATACTAATTTCATCCAGGTTCCGTAAAGACGGAGAAGTGGTACTGCCACTGTAAAGAAAAACTCAGCGTTGGCTTCTAACTGTACTACTAAACAAGCAAAATCAATCTTACAGAAAGTATACATTTCCAGATTGGCAATGAAACATATTTTTGAATTTGTTCGCGAATCAGTTCCACCTCCTGTAAATATGATAGATATAACTGGCTATCCAAAATAGAACTTTATTACTAGACCACTTCTGGCGGATTGTGGCCATAATAGCGGAAAATAGTTTTTCATGATACTGCTAACAACTAATAGTAAAACATTAAAATCAAAATATAAAGGATAGCGCTTAATTTAAAATTAAGGTTTCTGGAACATAGCGCTCCAAGAATGAATTGTAATGTACCCCCTTGATCACTTACTAATTAGGTAAGACACATGACTACTCTTATGAAATTATGTTATGTAAGCTCATCTACAGCGTTAAAATTTGAGCAATTGGCAGCTATACACTGGAAAAATATGGCTATAAACAAAAAGAGTATCCTTGGGAAAAATAACTAGCAAATAGAAATTATTGTTAAAAAACACTTGCGTTTAAGATTAAATTAAAATGATTTGAACAATGCGTAGGGTACCATTCACAATACTGAAGACTATATCAGTACAGTATAAAAATGAGACAAATCTTCAGCAGTCAATTACACACCATTAGTCGCTAGAACACAAGGGCTCTCCATTCAGTGAAAATTTTCATGGAGAGAAAAAGCCATTTTGAAGCAAACTTTGACAAAATTAGCGATATTTTTGGTTTCAGCAAAAAAACTTTATTACAAATTTTGACCAAATTTTATGTACTTTGGCCCGATTGGAAACAAAAACATTTGTCTAGAAGCGGTGAACCGGGGGATCCCTAAATTTTGCAAGGGTGTACGAACCGGGAGCACTCGGCTTTTGATATGGGCACGTGAAAACCCCAGGAGCCCCCACCCGAATTTGGAGAGCCGAGGAACATCTATACTGGTTCCTAAAACTTAGTATAGTACATAATCTAAATTCTTGCTGATATTTTCAATTTAAACATAAATATTAATGATTTATATACTATAAACAATCCAACTTTCTTCATATATAACATAAAAATATCGATAACTGAATTACAGTTGTCATGAAATTTATATAAGGTATGGTTTCATCCTATTTCTTTTCCATGCAACAGACAACCTACGAGCTTTGGCTCCCGCTGGATACCGATGAACGATTAACAAATCCAAATCTTTCGAATATTAAATTTCGGTCACTTACCACGCTATTAAAGCAATGGTTGAGAAATCGAATTAGTGAAGATAATTCTTGCAATGATATGCCCGACACACTGTGGTCGAGAATAACGGTACACACATGGCGAAAAAAGTGTCCAAATTGCTTCGGTCGTGTAACAAAGTGCTAAAACATCCACTTAATGAGATCAAATAAAAACCAATTTTTGCAGTAATAAAATCCCAAGGCATGCTTACTTGTGTGAATACAAACTAGGAGTTACAAACAAAATTAAGTAGCAAAACCACTAGACGATTCGCTGGTTATCATATCGCTTCCACTGTTTGCATAAATTAAAAAAAAATCCAACCTAACCTAAGGGCCTAAGACCAGAAACTAGAGTTGCAACTTCTCAAAATTAATAGCCTTGCACCCGGACCTTACAAAATAAAATAAGCGGACCCGGAGTTTTTGAAACCCAATACCCGGAGCCGCACCGCACTACGCAGATAAATGATAAATAGCCTACGGTAATATATTATGGTAGGTAGGATTGTCTTTAAGGTAAACTTGAAGGACACCCATAAAATTAATGATGCGAATTTTCACCCTCGACTTTTTGTCTACTATATAGTAAATTAACAGGAATTGAACTTTATTTAACTTGAACCCTCTGTTATAATAATTTGGAAAGTTTTGTAGACAACATGGTAAAATTGTGTCACCTTATACGTGTGAGTTACAATTCAACTAACTTTGTATATGGCACATATTAAACTTTACGGCTTTGTACACTGCCTGCGTGTTTAGTTTGAGCAGCGAGCGAGCATAAAATTTTGAAAATTATTTTCCTGTGACCAAATTCTCATCTAGAATGGAGGATTCTAAGTGTTAGTTGCGGCTATTTTCGGCGACTATTATATTTTTCAACATAATCATCGCATATTGCAACACCATTTAATTTCACATTATGATCAGTTATCAGATGGTCCTTTTTAGCGAGCATGACTATTAGTGAACATAAAATCTCACCGGATATGAAATCGAGCGAGCTAGAAGCAGAGGGTTGTGAATTAAAATTCGCCATTCAACTGGCATCGCAGAAAAGCAGTCCAGGTAGTTTTGGCAGTACCCGGATCTTGCAAAATAAAATAACCAGACCCAGAATTTTTGAAAACCCATACCCGGACCCGGAATTTTTCGTCAGAAATGCCCGAAATAACCGGACCTTGATGCAACTCTACGAGAAACAGATCATATTTTGATTCATAGATTATGTAAAAATGTGACAACACTACTACACAGTTTATAATATGCCAGGGATGGTCTGTGTTCCAGGTCCAAGTGCCTGTTCAATTATAAATAATTACGCAAATCCAAAACAGACTAATCAACTGGCTTCTACAAATAGGGGGCGCATGTACGTATAACCTCTCTCACGGCTTGCCACAATTCTGACTCGCACGCAAATTTTTGCCTAAACCAAGTTCATGCCACCAGGGTAGTTTCCTGTGCTACTAAAAATTTGCGAAATTTTCCTCAGTGGGCTGAAACATGAACGATTTTTCCTGTTTTTACCAAAAAATGACCCAATTTTTTCCTGCGACTAAAATGGCTAAACATAGACATCCATGATTGCAGTCAGTCGTTAAGTTACGCAAAGTTGACATTTTCTGTCAGTTTCAGTGCTTTACAGTCATCCAGTTCAGCCATAGTCCACAAATGAGCTGAAGGAATCGCCCCAGGTATTTTCTATTGATTCTCCAGTTCTGAACTATTATTAACCAATAGCAGATTAATGGTATGCTACATAGGGTATATACTTCACGGTTATTAAAATCTCAGGGACTAACCGGAATTCGGGTTCCAGTTTCGGCAAAACTCAGGATGCCGTTACTGGTTATTAACTGCTGCCACTTACTACAAATTTTAGCGTTTTTCGATGAAAATATTGAATTTAGAAAATTTTTAGATTTTGACCACCACTACAAGCCAGGGGCGCAGGTTCATGCCTCTAGCGAAACTTTCAGCGAATGCAGAAAACGCGCCGCACATGAGCAGAAACAGACTTAACGTATCTTTAAAACAATGAAATCAGCCTGTTGAACGGGTTAGATCACCACATATCACAACAACCAAAAGGGTCAAAAGTTTAATTATCTTATCCATAGGAACAGGCTCCAGTTTAAGTTTCCGTTACCGTTTCGGTTTCAGTTACCCAAAAGAAAATCTATATGTATATATTGTTATGCGACCACACACCTACAGAGGTATGAAGTTCATAAAACACGTCCCATGCGCAGAGACTCAGTCGTTAATAAGACCCACCCGTTTTACAAACTTTTAAAATAATCACTTCAGTAATAAATGTGTTTTTGAAATCGGTTGAACCAGAATTACGACGAAAACAATGTGACACAAAACTATAAAAAATTGAATTTTCTGGCCACCAAATAGCCACATCTTTGCGAATAAAATCTTGACGTTAATAACTAATTTGAACATATTTCTTATCCGCACATGAAAATTGTAATTAATATTCGGCAAGTACAGTCAGGGAAAGAATAACTGCTCAAAAAACACACGCGCAAATACGTTTAAACCATTGTGCACAAGTGTACGGTTAAACATGGTGAGTGTGCGTTTCAGCGAATTTGCGTGCGTCTGCGCATACGTGCGTGTGCAGTTAATTCTGATCGTGATTGCAATTTCCATCACTTATATACGCCATTAACTGTATATATATATTACGATATTAATATTATGTCGAAGAATATTGAATGTATAAATATCCGTAAAGGACGGCAGCAAAAATAAATTGGTATACATCAGCTTCCCCAAACAGGCACCAGGATTCAAAGCATAGGATCTCATCACGATTCATACGTCATACAGCTGCAGCCGCATTGTTAGAACTTACTGCAGTTAGTATCAATGGAAAACACACTAGAAGTTCTCAGATTATGTAATCAGTAACTGAGACAAACAATGATGTAACCATGATCTGCGTTAACGTACTACTACATAATATAGAAACGTATCGAATCATTACTTAAAAACACGTCATTTGTTAGTTAACCCAAATACCGATGTTATAAAAAATCTCAAAACAAACTTTTCAATAACTTTTTCCAATTTCTACAGCGTTCACAAGTAAGACATCAAGCATTATCAAACAATACGTTTTTAGGCAAAACCCTGTGCATTTGCACACTAAAATGTGAGAATGCACACCTCAATTTCAGAATGCACAAACTTTTGCACACTAAATTTTCCGAGAAATTTTTTTATTTAAATGCCAAGTAGTTGAGCGAAATTTTTGGTTTCAGAATGGAATTTTAGTACAAATTTTGATAAAATTTTATATATTTTGGACCGACTGGAAAAAAAATATGCCAAGAAGCAAAGAATCGGGGGTACCCAAATTTTTGCTAAGGAGCACGAGCCGGGGGGTACCTGTTTTGAACAAGGGGGAAACGAAAAATGCCAGGGGCCCCCACCCCCAATTTGGAGAGCCCGGAATAGATCTCTCTTGTTTTGAAAGGCATGTTAGTACCAAATTTTACACCGAATGTATAAAGCACTTATATTCTAAGACGTGTCTTAATACAAAAATTTATTGCAATATAGGTGGGCATGGCACCATATACAATGCATAGATATGAGTGAGAAGACATGACTGTAAGTTTCGAGCAACTTTTATATTTTGCACAGTGAAATTTGAGAATGCACAAACTTTTGCACACTCGGAAAAACCAAAAAACACTGCTTACTTCCCATGCTGGAACCCTTTCACGAAATTTTTCGTTTACCATGATTGCAATTGACAGAACATGTTTAACTGAAGCCTGAAAAGCGGAAAAACATTTATCCAAACCATATTTAGCAACATATGCTACTAAGTTACAAACATATGAATATAAATGTGCGAACTGGGCCCCATGTTTAATAATGGCAAGAAAAAATCCTAAAATGTTCGCCAATCTAGTGGAATGCTGCCTTGATCAGCTCAGCCGAAAAGTGCCGAAATCAGTATTCCAAAATGTGCGCCAATCTAGCAGGAATACTGCCTTGATGAGCTCAGCCGAAAATTGCCAAAACCAGTATTCTAAAATGTTCGCCAATGTAGCAGGAATACTGCTTTGATCAGCTCAGCCGAAAAGTGCCAAAATCAGTATTGTGAGAACATTAAAGCTGGACTACTGGTTGTAATGAAAAATACCATAAGATTTCAACGTTGCCACTGATATCGAATTATTGCTTGTGATTCGGCACCTATACTTGGACACGCCACGAAATGGAGCCGAGTTTCTGATTTTCTTTTAAACAAACCTATTGATGTTACCAAGTTTCGATGATGAACATTAGGAAGAGAAGTCTGAATTTTTGAAATTCTTAGTGTACTCTTGATGTTACTAACGGAGTTTGACCCCGGCATTAAATTAATAGTGTTTGTGTAATTAATATTATAATATGTTTTATTAGCACAACACAATGATGTTTGGGTGGGAGATACTAGGTGTGGGAAGGTCAAGTTTAGTTTCGGACACGCTAACTATGATTTTGGCTCCTCTCGCCCACAAAATGGTCAAGTTTCGGTGTCAGCTCCTGTTTGAAGCCCTTAAATTAATTTTTTTCGAGCATATTTTTGTTTGGGGGACAGATACTAGGTCGGGGAAGGTCAACTTTCTTTTTTGGACAGTTTAACTATGATGTTGGCGCTTCTGAGTCCCAAAATGGTTTAATGTTGCTGTCACCTCCCGTTTTAAACCGTTAAATTTATTTATGGATGGACAAATAATTGTTCTTTGGGTAACGTATAGTTGGTCGGGGACGATGTAGTTTAGCTTTCGAACATTCTAACTATGATTTTGGCACTTCTAGACCCCAAAGACCTTAAATTAGGCCTAAAATGGTCAAATTTAGCTCTCAGCTCCTGTTCGAAGCCCCACTTTCCAAATCCCCCATGTTCGTAAGATTTTCCCCCATGTCCGTCCCCCCACTCGGCGGAAACCCCCATGTTCAACTAATTCCAAAAATTTATTATGTCTGAAAATTTATGTTCTTTGTTTGCAAATTGTTTTTAAACATTAATTACCACTATTTATAATGCTAAAATATTGTTTTTTAGCTTGAAAGTACGTTCACAGTAGTAAAAATGCATGAAATTATGCAAATATTTTTTATTTTTAAGCAAAAGTTATCCCCCCACCTTGAAATTTCCCCCGAGAATGAACATGGGGCCCCCCGAATTTCCCCCCCCACTTTTCGGAGGGCTGTGGACAGGCCAGTATCTTGTGATGAAACCTTTCGCCAGCGGTGGGCTAAGCTAGCTCTGGATTCGTATGGCGTAAACATCCAAATTGGAACATAGAAGCATCGAGCAGTATTCATGATTCTTCGGCCCATGTGTTGACTTCCATCAAATTTGCCAAATCCTCATGGAAGTTTGTTTTGGTATGCGGTTGATCACATTGACCCAAGACGAAGTCCACTATGACGTTCCAAACACTCGCATGATAGTCCTGACTTCCCGTAAGAGCTTGAGAAATTGACCTATGAAAGCAATTTGCGCCTGCTCTTGCAGCATTGCCAGTGTCCTTATCGACATAAATAGTACGCGGGTGAAGTGTTGCCGGAATTAGTTTATCGCAACCAAAGGCTCTCATCAAGCCTCTTTTTGGAGCCAGGCCCGAGTCTCTGACCTTTTGAACTCGCTGTTGTATGGCAAGATGCTTGAAAAGAATCAGTTCAGCTGAGTCTTTTTGCGGGATGTTCGGGAAACCGCGTGAAGTTGACGGTTGGAGTTCATATTCATCCTCCGTCGCAGTTCAGTCCATCTTTTGTGTTTTTAGTTGCTCTGTTTTTTGGTTTCGTCGATATCTTTCGTTTATCCGCTTTTCGAGCAGCTGTGTCGGCGGATAAAAATGGCAAATCCGTCTACAGAGCATTACATCGCTTGCAACTTCATCGCGTGCAACTGTTGAGCGCGAAATAAGGAAATCGTGATTCCGGGCACGATTTCCTTATTTTTTTTGAGAATTTGTGCAAATATTTTCTGCACCTATAGAAGCCAAAGATACCAACTTTGAAGGTCCACGCTCATTACAGTTGGAACATTAGAAATACTTTAGATTTTTCAGGCTCTCCCCAAATTGTACGGCGGATTTACTAAAACTGTTCGATCCTAACTCCGCAGTGTCTGACCTTGAGTGGCACGATGAAACCGATCCAGCCTGTAGTCGCCGAATCCTTTTACACCAAGAGTTGCTTGACCGCGCGCGGATTCTCTCGGGCGACGTCATTATTAATCTACGTCTCCTTTGACGCTTTTTCGAGTCATGTAGTCTTTTTGCATCAGATACCGGCGACTCGGCGTTAATTTGATAATCCAAGCGCTGCTTGCTACCAATTAGAGCCCGTCGTCATCGAGATATTTCCGCGAGTATACCTTTGTTCAAGCCTGCGTTCGACCTTTTAATACGTGTTCGCAGCTCAGGGCTTGTTTCCTGCTCCATCATGGCATCCACAATTAGCCGGTTTCGATCAGTGTGCGCGCGTCTCGGCATCGGTGTTTCCATTTAGTAAGCAGACTGCTTGCGGCTCTGTCGGAGGAGAGGCGTCTCTCCTCGGTACTTGGTGTTTCTTGCGATCGGCATTTGACCGCTCCTGCCTGTATTCGCTTGCGACGTCTTCTAGCCTTGGAGACCATGGCGAGGTTACTTGTGACGAATCAGGATTCGAATTTAAGGATCGGATAAAGTACGAATATTCGTACCGGTATCGCTATTATATACGTACTAATGTTCTAAATGCAAGCTGGCAGAGGTTGGACGGTTACAGATTTCAAACTGTAACTGCCCAACCTCACACTATTTTAAACTCAAGGTACAATGTTTAGTCGTCGCTACTACGCACCCTAAGAGGGTTAACTCTACTCAGAACTGTTTAAGAATCGCGAACAACATTATGTATGTAATCTATGTATATATAAGAATCTTATCACAACACAGTAGCACAGAAAACATAAACAGAATTTGCTACAGACCGCAGGACACTCGTCCCTTTCACACCACTCGCCTTGTCTCAGCCATTGATATAACCACCTCTAGACGAAAAAATACGTTTAAATAGAGTGAATTTGAAATCGGCACCCCGAAAACCCGTATGAACTTATTATGATCCAGGAATCTATACCGTTAGAAGTGGTAGTGGCACAGATGGCTATATATAGCGTCGGGCCCTACTTTGGCTTCAAACACCAATTGACCCAGGGGACCTATATCAAATCTGTTGAGCCCCACATGTAGCGACCGCAGCAGCTGTACCCACACGCGTAATTTCGTTAGAATTGCTTGAATATTTACATAGCTACACCTGGACAAATTTTAACCAAAATTTAGGAAATTTGGCCATTTGCTAAAGTCCCCCATGCCCCAAAGGGACCCAAGCAAAACAATTTATATACCCATAAATAAACTTTCTAGGACACATACGTATTTCGATATCAAAATAATTCAAGTCGGCTCAAGGTTTGCCGAGTTAAGAGCAAACATGACTCAAAAATAGTCCTAGCCATGTACCCTGAATACCTCTTTTGACCCCTGTGGTGGGACCTGTGTGTGTTGAATCGGAATAAAACCTCCCAAAGGCATATCTAGATTATTGTAGCTTTCCCGGGGTTCCGGTAGACCTCAAAAAATAAGGGTCAGCGATTCTGAAAAATCTCGGGGTCAGCCCCCCCCCCCGAGACTCGGGGGGGGGGGGAGATACATATAGCGGTCAACATACAAATTTTTTAATATGTTATTTTTGTTTCAGAAATTTGCTGCGGCGGCAACTGGATGCTTGTTTTGGGTCGTTTTTTGACTAGCTAGAACTATGCTACTGTTCTTATGTTACTATAAAATCAGTACAGATTTTATAATAATAAAAGAACAGTGACATAGTGCTAGCACAGCTTTTGATGGTGTAGGGTTTTAATTACGAGTTTTAATAAATAGTGTTGTACGAGTTGTAATTATTACAAATGCCGAAAAACTATATACTGCTGATAAGCAGTCCAGAAAAGAAGTGTTTCTGTCGCTGTTCAAAAAACGACCCAGGACAACCTGCTCTGGAGGTGACAATGTGGCAACTGACTCTGACGCCGGCACTGTGGAAGGTGGGTCTGCGGTTTTGTATAATACATACTATATAAAATATAGCTTAAAAAATTATCGTTTCTGTTTTCTTTTAGGCTTAGAAATATTTTAAAATTTATTGTTTAAATATATTTATTGTACAATATTTGTTAATTGTGGTACCTAGTGCAACCAGTTTATTGCTTTTCAGCGGAACAAGCCGCTGAAGGAGAAATGCCCCCGAGTGCCTTCCAAACTCTGCACATAGACATCGACGTCGATGTTGAAGAAGTTGGCTCTGACGTAACGCCGGCGATGGCACCCAGTGATGGGTTTTTGGTAGCACCAGCATAGTAATGATTGTTATGATAATTATGCTTTTGATTTGTATTTTACTTTTAAACAGTATATAATGTTGAATATATTATTTTTAATTTAAAAATTATTTTAAAGACTTGTAAATATTGACGATAAAGCAAGAAAAAAACGGGGGTTTCTTGCTTTATCATCAATATTTACAATGACTTTTTTCAGAGACTTCACTTGGCAGCCGCTCCAGTGTGCGATCTATGAAATTTGAAGTCCTCGCTGTGGATGCCATCGTCGCTAGGGAGCTAGCAAAACAGACTGGGGCGGGGGGTTCCGATAGTGGGTCGGGGGCAAAAAAGGCGGTCTAGTCTGGACGAGAAGCGCATGCGGTGCTATCCGTGGGCTATTGTGCTTCGTGGGCCTGACGGGTCGTTTCTGGGGGTTCTTTGCAAGTCGTGTCGCGACCTAATCTCGACAAAGCAGAAGGCTGATGTTAGCGACATCATGCGGCCAACGGGTGAACATTGGAGAAATGAACCCGTGGCCAACGTTGCTCAGCTGTACCGTTCCATGTTCCGGCACGAATTTGGAGACTACGAAAAGAACAATGCTTGTCCAAGGCCGGGGGATGTTAGCGATGATCTGGCTAAGTTCAACAAACTCAGGACCGCTGTCAGCAGCAATCCACAGACGTACCACACCCGCTGGTTGGTTGATACGCAATGCCGGCGACAGCGCAGCGAACGCGGCACTGATGTGACAACTCAACTGGTACAAGTTGCCCTTTCATCAGCAGAAAAAACTACAAAGGGATCGGAATTCTTCTGCGCACGCTCCAAAAATGCATTCAGATGAAGGTTGCCCCCTACAACAACTTTGCCAGCGAGATCCAGTTCTTTGTCAAGCACCTTGACGTCGAGTACCTGAAGCGGTTGCGCACGACATACGCCTCCAACTGGTCCATCGATGAGCGCACGTCTGCACTGATCGCAGCACATCTGTACGCCATCTATGAAGAGTTGACTTCATGCTGCATAGACGGGCAGGAGCCAACGTTGTCCGTGCTTGTTGATGCTGCATCAACGTCAAAAGTTCGGCAATGGGTTGTGATCAACATTCAGTTCGTGTCCAGCGCTGGTGTGTCCATTCGGCTCTTGAAGTTGTCGCGTTGGTGCGACAAAAGTGGTGCTGGTATTCTGCGTGCTGTTGAGGAGGCGGTTGATCAGTACAACGATCAATTGCACCAGCTTTATGATGTGAGCCCCCACCTGTTTGATGGCAATCCACCGAAGAAACTAAGCTTGAACAACTGTACCTCGTATGGCTCTGACGGTGGCGGCGCGGCGCGGTCGAAGTTCATGAGCTGCAACCAGCGCATCAAGCAGTTCAATCCTCGTATTGTTGACACGTGGTGTGGCTCCAACCGTGCCCAGCTTGTCTCGAAGCATGCTGCAACGCATGATAAGGAGTTACTAAAGCAATACCGGGCGACAAAGTTGCTGCACAAATTTTTAGTGATGTCCAGCGAGGTTGACAACAGTTTTCGGCAGTGCCAGGTGGAAGCTGGTGAAGCCCCTTCGGTTGAGAAAGCTAAATCGCACACTGAGCGTCCGATGTTCATGCGGGAAACTGAAACTGAATACGACATACTGTTGCTCGAATCTCGCCACCATCGTTCAATTGCTCTGTGCATTCTACGCGTCAAGGAAGACAACCGTACGAACCAGGACGCCCAAAAAGGTCGTAACCACAAGTTGCGCAAGGTCGTTGTCAATCCGCTACGCTTGCTCTATGTTGCGATTAAGGTCGAGGTGTTAGATGTGATGATCCGTTTTCTGCAGCAAATACAAATACTCAACTATGATTTCGCCAAGTACCGGAGGATAATGATACAGACGAGACAAGCGTTGGAAGAACTGCTAACTGTTGATGGCACCCATATTGGTTTATGCTGAGATAACGAAGTCCTGTTTACAGAGAAAAATAAAGAGACGCCCATATTTTTCACCATAGTGAGGTCTAGTGAAAATTCTTCGATTCCGAAGCTAGCACTGCTGCATCTCCGAATTCAATTACCCAAAATAGACAAATTTTGCTCTCAGCTCTTGTTTGAAGCCCTTAAATTAATTTTGGATGAACAAATTGTTGTTTGGGTAACAGATACTATGTCGGGGAAGGTCATGTTTATTTTTTGGACAGCCTACCTATGATTTTGGCTATTATTGACCCAAAAATACCATAATTTACAAGTCCGGGAAGATCAAGTTTATTTTTTGGACATCTTAACAAGTGTAACAGGAGTCGAGCGATTGAGGTGTACATATCTACATATGAATTATTTCAGTCGGTGAAATGCCTGTGTACTACCCTAGGAATATTGGATTTGTCTTTGTTGTGTAGGCACAGGCGGGATTTGCTGCGGAAGTAGTAATGTAGACATGAATATTCTGGTTTATTTCCATTGAATAGAGAAAGTTCTACGTGATGAAACGAAAGACATTCCAGTAAAATTACGTAATGTTTCATAAAGCATGACTTTATTAAAGTAGGGCTGGTGACATTATCAACGATATTATTTTGAGGTAGTATTTGAATTCTGAGTGAGTGAAAGGAGTGAAGCGAAGAATGCTTACTAGCCAGCAGTGTGAAATTTGGCAGCGTCTGTTTATGGGTTTGTTCGGGTGACATGCATAACTCAACTTCTGATAGGCAGATCTGGTCGTGCTATACCTCATTCGAAAGGCTAAAATCTCTATTCGTTAGACGCAAAAACCGATTTCAACAACTTGCCCCTCAAAAGCGAGTCCGACAGGGCCAATGCAGGGCCCCTAGGGATACCACCAAAACACGTTATGAGTCGTATCTCGACAACCACCGGTGCGATCTGGCTCATTTTGTTCAGAAAATTTAGCTCTATAAAGCTATGTAGATGTTGTTGATGCTGAGGTCACCTGCGCTTCGGGCTTGGGTCAAAATGGACCTTGGAACCCTCGAAAACACCAAATTGGTAATATCTTCTTAGCCGCGGGAGCGATTCGGCTGATTGAGCTCATTTTGTCCAGAAAGCAAAGCTTTCTGGACAGCTATATACACAGTGTTGCTATTGACCTAATCTGTCGACCAGGATTGGGTTAAGGTGGGTTGTAAATGGGCCATTGGGCCCCGAAAACATCAAATTGGTCACATCTCCTCAACCACCGGAGCGATTCCGTTAAGATCGGGCTCATTTTGTTCAGAAAGCAAAGCTCTATATAAATATATACACTGCGTTGCTATTAACCTCATCTGTCGAACAGGGTTGGGTTAAGATGGTTTGTAAATGGGCCCAAGGCACCCCGAAAATACAAAATTGTCCATATATCCTTACCCACTGGAGCGATTTGGCTCATTTTGTTCAGAAAGCACAGTTCTATGTACGCTGTGTTCCTATTGACTGCACCAGTCCAACAGGTTTGGGTAAAGATGGCTTATACATGAGCCTTGGCACCCTAAAACAACCAAATTGGTCACATCTCCTCAACGACTGCAGCGATTGAGCCGCGCTTGGTTCACTTATTTCAGAGAACAAAGCTATATATAGGTATATGTGGTGCTTTACTATTTGAGTTTTGGTTTGGATCTTCGGCTTTAACAAAATATGTATTTTCCTAACTTTTATATACTCAGAATTCACTTTCTCGGCCATGAGACAAGTCCCTAGTTTATAATATTAATTTGGCTTTTCAAAATGCATTCAGAGATTTCCGTTGAGTAGCATAAAAACGTGTGTTGATATTTGACATATCATTTTTCAGGATTTCGAGTGTTTTATCTTTTGTCTCAAGGATATTTTTTAAAATCACGTGATTAATAGTTGTTAAATTCGTTAAGAGTTGCACTTGTTTCTGTCTTGTTACTTTTCGTGGAATAGATACGTCTCTTAAATAACAGCCCGAAAAAAAAATAAAAATAGGATTAAACTCTATGTTTTTAATTGCCGTAAAACGTCATATTGGCCCATGGAGTAACGACATTAGTTCACAGTTTATTTTGACCGCAAAGAGGGACCTATTATACAAGTTTTAAGAAAGGTAATATCACTCAAGCGCTCGATCCCTGTAACACCATGTGTTGGCGTTTCCTGTAAACATTACCTGGAACATGACCAGGGGTAATCTATAAACTAGTTTCAAAATTTTTTCAATCTTGAATACAAAACCTTTCCGTGCTCAAAAGCTCAATTTTCCGCCGAATGACCTTGTACAGTGTAGTACCCCAAGCCCAACACACCGTAGTACGTCGTACTAAATTGAAAAAATAGAACATTTTTCCACCGGAGCGACCAACGACATATCTCCAGTCCATTAGGCAAATAAACGCATTTTTCAAAGCAAAACCATTGCCGTAACGCATTATTTCGGTATTTCATTATTAGCACATGACCATTTTTCACAAACAACCCTATTCCACATATCTAATTAAACACGCATTCCCTAATGTTATATTTTTCCAATAATATTTTTCAGTGGTTTTTTCTTTGTCCATAAAGGACATTTTACCCTACTAGTGATAACTTAGTGATGGAATTTAGTGCCTTATAAGTGAATGATTTAATGCCGTTTTTAATTCCTGCTTCCAGTGAGAGGCTTCCAACATACAGCTAAAGAAGGTATCTGCATCGAAAGTAACAGGAAAAAATACATACAAACCTTGTTTGCATCGTAATTAGGCCACAAATACTGCTCCAAATATTGACTGAATTCCAATACCATTATACGTCGAATAGAAAAGTTGGAACCGCGCAGCTCTCTGTCGTAAATCGCGTCAACTACCTGTAATTTGAGTAAGATATACAACATGGTAGCATTTGAATTAATACATGGTTACCGGACCAGCTTACGAGGAAGAGTAGTTGGTTACAATACACACCGCAAAATGTGGGTCTGGACCCAAATATTTTACGTGGACCAAAAAAATTTTTGGTGGACCCACGCTCGACCCAGGGCAGTTTCAGGTTCGGAGAAATTGAGTTTGCTAATAAATTTTATTATGTTTGTGTTTGCTTTGGATCATGCGTAGTAATAAAAAATCTCTTCATAACATAAATATCAACGTACGTAATAAGCCGTTTAAATACAGTTTAAAAAGATATACAAAATATAGTTGGCGTGCTGGAACTCCACAAACCACAGGTACTGTGCACCTGACAAAGGCGTACATGAAATTGGGTCCAATCTTTTAAATTTAAAGGTGCTGTAAATTTTGCATGGATATGTAATTTTGTTTCTTAATTGCGTAAAAATTCGTGAAACTCTCGAGGTAAAAATTGTAAATCTGCACCCAGCGTTTAAGTTTTGGTCCCAAAAGAAATTTGCTGGACCCAGGGTTCGTTTTGAAAAAATATACCATGAGTCCGCAAATGACAGTCACCTTTCGAGCGACTAGTGAACGAGCAAAAATATTCCACCAGTGCTACAACGCAGTGCAAACAGCAAGCGGTCAATTCTGGTGGTTATTGTACTGTACTAAAGTAAATTCGTCACCAAAATCGTGATTCCTTTCAACAAGCTCCTTGGCGGCAGAAGTTGTGCCACTAAAGTAGACACGAGAAATAAGTAACTGGTTACTTTTGACCCAACATCGAGTGAGCAGCGGTCATTTCTGTATGGTGCTATATGTAGTTTTACAAATAGCTATAGATATGCCCTTCTGAACAACGCAAACTGCATTACAGCGATGAATCGGACCGATAACATATTAAAGTAGACCATTTTTGTTTTGCTAGGAAACCATGATGGTAGGCTTGTATTTTTGAACTCTGAGGGAGTGATACGAGCTGAGCGAAGAATTTTTACTAGCCTAGCCAGTGGTGAAATTTGACAAACTCCGTTATTGAGTTTTTAGGGTGCCGACCACAAATCAACTTTAGATGGGCGGATCGATTCGAGCGATAACTTTTTAGTTATGCGCGAAGACCGATTCCAATATCGCCCTCTCCGAAAAAAACCGCCAAAGGTTTCTGGTCGGGCCACGTTACTTATTATAACTCGGCAATCGGTGTAGTTATCTGAGTAAATTGGGTTCATTTTGTAGCCCGGTGTTCCGGTGGACTTACGAAACGGGTCGCAGGCTTCAAAAATCTCGGGGCAGTCCCCCCGAAACCGGGGGGGGGCGAACCACAACACAGGTCAAAAATGTTTTCCACCTTTGTTCTTGAAAAAAGATCTAAGCTAATATTGTGTCGCTGTTATCTTATGGGGGCGAACCAATATAGGGGTCAAACATTTTTTCATTGAAAAAACATCTAAGCTTATATTGTGTCGCTGTTATCTTATATACCTTAACTTATATTTAAGTTATATATTGCAGGTAATGCAGCCCCATAGGGGGAAGTTTTGGGAAGTTGAGCACCGCAGGGCGAAATTTTGTGATTTTTGGAAAACAAGTTACCGAAAAGTTAGTTTGCAGCAAAAAATCATGGGGTCGCGGCCGATCGTAAATAGGGGTCAGCGTCTCGGGGGGAGGCGAGACACAATAGGGGACTCGAAGCCAATATAGGTCACCCCCCCGGGCCCCGCCTATAGCGGAAGCACAGTATAAGACTGTATATAATGCTTTGTTAAGCAGTTCTCTTAGGATGTAGGATTTGGTTCAAACCGATTCTAATATGGGCACACAAGACCAAAAATGATAATATCTCCGCAACCATTAGATGCATCTGTGTGTTCTTGGTCTCATTTTGTAGAGCAACCCATCCTCCATGCGGCTTCAAATAGATCTATCAGAAAGGGTTTTTTCAATGGGCCTATGGGACCAAAAATACTCGAAAATGGCAATGCCTCCACCACAGTTCGAGCTACTGGTCTCTCCATTCGCTGAAAATTTTGCCAGGTGGGGCATGAACAGCCCCCTTGTTCCGAAGCGGGGGGCGCTCGATTTTGCCAAGGGAAAAATAATAAAAAAATCGTAATCAGAATCCCTGCCAAAACGCTTTTTATTGAAAGAAAAGCAATTTTGAAGCAAATTTTAACAAAATTTGCGAAATTTTTGGGTTCAGAGCGGAATTTTAGTTCAGATTTTTATATACATACTTTGTACCATTGGAAACAAAAAAATTCCCCAAGAGGCAATGAATCAGGGAGAGCCCAAAATTTTGCCAGAGGGCACGAACCGGGGGCACCTGTTTTGAACCAGGGGGAACCGAAAAATGCCAGGCTCCCCCATTTGGAGAGCCCAGAGTTATATAGGTTTATTTGGTTTCATTTCGTAGAGCAATTCATGGTTACTTTTGTTATTTAATACTCAATATATATAAATATAGCTGTGTACACCACTGTAAATTACAGAACCAACACTCAGAATTCATCATCTCGCGATAAGACAACCTACTAGTTATTTACTTTTCCCGTTGAGCTTGCTGATACAAGCTCAGCTTGGGGTAGCGGAATTTGACGGGCAGAGTATTCAATTACACGAGAATTCGTTTTGGGATATTTTGGTTTACAATACTGTGTTTATAAAAGTCTTAAAGTTGTATATAATTCCAAATATTAGCTCTCTATGATCGAATGGCCAACACGACGAGATTAGGAAAACTAACCTGACTGACATCGCTTATTCAAGGTGACACGAAACAAGCGTTTTTGCGCTTAGATTGTATAAAAAACAACAGTTTATGGCTGCCTATGGTTTTAATTATAACCCATTATACGAGTTTTCAACCTAACAGTACATAACCCGCAGAAAAACGACGAAAAAGTAATTCGGTCAACAGTTTAGGTAAAAAACAACGTGCTGACACATGGAGTTATCAAATTATATCAACTAATTAAAAATATGACAATTCTGTTATAAAGTTCAGTACACAAAATATAGTTACATTCGAACGGAAACAGAAATCACAAACAACAAGCATTATTTTATCTGCAAATATTGCTTTCTGGGCAAAACAATACATAAAATATGTCGGTCAAAATTCATAGCGTTAGATCACAACACGGCGTGTCAACCACATTTGGAGAGAAGTGATAATGCTACTTTCAAGTTATATATAATTCATTGCTGACACCATCCACACACATCATTAATACCATCTGACTTCGGCGTTTTAAGCTTATTGACCCTGCCAGAAATGACTGTCATGTTCCGAACCAAACAATTTGTTTCAAACGCATTCCGATCACGTTTTTAACAACATTTTCATTATACCAATTCTTTTTTACTTGCAATCTTATCATTTAAATCCACCACAGTATTTAACAAGCACGATCGAACACTGTTCAAACAGATTTCGCAGAGTTCAATAAAAAATACTAGTTTTCGAACGAACGTCAAACAAGTATCGAAGGCACGGTACCTGAAACGGAGCGACCGGAGTTGCTACGGATGGCGATAGGGGACTTATTGTGAAAATATCCTTTCCTTTGTCTGTAACTATCAATCATAATTCATTTTCGGGTTGACAAATAACGATAAATTTTTTGTTCGATAACAAAAGTGATGACGATGTGCCTTTTGGTGGAACACGAAAAGGCATTTTCGGGGTCAAAATGGCAAAAGCCAGGTTTTAAGGATGCTTTGTCAAATACGACCATACGGGTACCAGTGTTTCGCAGCCCATATCTCACTCACAACACATACTTGCCACCGAAAGCAGAATCAGCTGATCGATACCTACAACTTTGCTGACCATGACATGTTTATGGGACCATTCCCTAGGCCGTTGGGTGTCCTTATATGACTCGCTTACCCATTGCCAGAAATATAGATTTTTCAAATTTCGTCATTATGTCATTGAGTGTTTTAGCGTGCAACGGCTGTTTATTAGGTTATGAAGAACGCTGGACACAATGGTTTTGCTTTAGAATTGAAGTTGACTATTATTTAGCTTTGCATGGTGTTCCAGCATTTTACGATCGACAAACCCGATTTCCAAAATTCATAATTGTGTTTTCAGTTGTTTGGCTATGTATTACACGCAGAGCATCTAAAATAGTCTGAACGTTGAATACGATGATTCGGTTATATACAGTACAGCACGTATACTTTTAACATAGGCTTTAACGAATTTAAGGTTAATGAAGCCGATTCCTACAATATAGCCTGTCTCCATAGCTTGGTTGAGTATCGTTACAGGGCATCAATAATGTTCTATATATAGGTTTTCGGCACGCCGAACACGAAGGCTCCATTATCGAGAGACCAGCACGGATAAGTCATACCTATTCAGCAGGGAGTAACCGGAACTCCGGTTCGGGCGAAAATCGTGTTCCGGGTGCGGTTCCGGCAAAGGGCAAAAACCATACCGGAACCGGAATTCCGGCTTAAAACTTTTTTGAAATTTTCCACGTTTTTGCTTCATCTGTAGTCCAAACATATGTAATATAATATACAATGATTAAGTTCAAATACAACCAAGCAAAATAAAACATTAACTTAGCAATTTGCCCTGTGATAAGTACGTCACATAATTTCAGTAGGAATTTTTCATCTTAACCTGTAGGAGGTTGTTGACAAAACAAAGCCAGGTCGATACTTGTAGCAGCTATTTGTATATACATTCAAGAAGTCTGCGGGGTATGTTTGAATTAAACCGGTCCAACTCGGTAACAGAGTAAGAATTACATAGAAGTACTTAGCATAAACTTGGCTAATAAATTGCGTCACGCACCAGCCAGTGCGCTTCTAATGTTTGTAAATCAGTATACATTGAAGCAAAGTAACTTATCTGCAACGCACACAGAAACTGCGTCCTTGGCAATGAACTGTATTTATTGAAACTGTGCGAGCAATATCACAGTCTCGTTTATAGCATTCTGATAAGAAAGTTATCATCATTATAATGTAGCTGACGGGCACTGGTTGCCCAACGCTAGCCTAAACAGTGTCTCTGACCCCTGATCAGAAAACTACCTTCTATTATTTTCCCTTAGAACCATATTAAACCAATAATAGTTTCAAGTTTCCTACAGAACAACATGTAACAAACGTATGTAAGGGAAGCGAATGGAAACAGAACAATAGTGTTTATTCTACGCTCTACGCGTTGTAAGCACACTCAGTTTGACGCAGTAGACGCAAGGGTTTATAGTGGAAGACATTTTTGCTCTGGGTGTCCAAAAACCGACATATTGATGGATAAATAAACATTATTAGCTTCCTCAATCTCTTTAAAGTTTCAGAAAAGCAATAATGCCATCTCATTTCATAAAGTTTAATGCAAAAGTTATTTTTAATACATTTTAAATCCGCTGTACTTTCGTATATTTCTTTATCTGTTTTACTATATATAAGTTTCGAAGACCAGTTTCCGGATCCGGTTGCAGGTTCGGTTATTCCCTGCCTTTCAGTCGTTTTCAGTGTGTTTAGGACACTGAACCCGACTTCCGGAATATAACATGTTTTCAGAAGTTTGGTTTAGGTACTGTGTGCAGGGCTTCAAGAATTCTATATGGGTTTTTCGGCAGGCTGAATAAGATGGTTTGGTTATCCAGAGACCAGCACGTATATTTCATGCGTCGTCAGTTGTTGTGTTCGATGGGTTTAGGGTTGACGATGTTTTAGGTTCTTTACTGGGTTCAGTGTTCGTGAGGTTTTAGGGTGGTATATACATCAAACAGCCTGTTACAGATGATTACACAAAATGATAACTTATAAACTGAACTCGCGTGCCAGATACTAGATATTTCTGGCATGAACAGTGGTTATGTTAAGTTCGATAATCAAGACTGATTCTGAACGAGGATTATTTCTATAAAAGTTAAAGATTAATTATTATAAACTATATACACATTACCACACTTAGGACAATACTATCAAAATAATGAAAAAGGACAACAAACATAAATATACTTTGGGCTCATATGGATCATGTCTAGCTGAATTGACTGACCAATACCGTGAAGCAATCTGGAAACATAAAAGCACACCGTTTAACAGGTGAATTGAACGAAAAAGACGCCACCATGACATTTCTAAATTCAAGTCAGCGTGCATACATGCATTCACAGTCTTCGTTACATATTTAGTTCGACTAAATACTGCATTTGTTTAGATGTTACAGTTATCCGTTATACGAAAAAGGGCTGGTGACTTATTAATTTTTACCAAATTTCAAAAACCTGACGCATTTATCAACTAGAGGGGAAAATGCCTTTAATGGGCAAGGAAAATGAAACCCTGTGCGCTCGGAAAATTGGTTGTTATATATAGTAGCGGTCAATATGATATTATTGCGACAGCCAGGATATTGGAAAACTGCTTTGGATAATAATTGGCACTTTAGGTATTTTAGAATACAGCTTTTCAAAATAATGCAGTCGCTAAAATGATCGTGGACTAACCTATAGGTAAAACCCGTGCTGCGTACCTGCCATGCTTTAAAATTCATTTATGATAAATCTTTTAATCATGCATCCAAAAATATCCGTGGACAAGGCTAGGAAAGCCCTGTAATGTCATCCTTTTGCTACATTATTGATTTTTCACATGAGACAAAAAAATATTCCAAATAATGGAATCAGCCGCTAAAATGGCCCTGGACTAGGTTAAGGGAAGGAAATCCATGAGCACTTAATAATTTTCGTTACATTGAATAATATACTTAATATAGGTTATAACAAGAAAGTTAATGGTATTGTTTAGTCTTATGTTATAAAATGGAAAAGCAGGAGTTTGGCGCTGACGTTTGCTATGCCACGTTCCTAGCCTTGGCCATCGCTGATTTTAGTGACTGGATGCGCGAATAAAACATTTATTACGAATGACGTCAGCAACATCGCAGGTATATATACTACAGGCTAAAGGCTAATCGGCTGTCATTTGAGCGACTGCATTATTTTTTAAGCATTTTTCCAAAATACCTACATTACCTATATTAACCGAATCATTTTTCCGTGGCTGTCGCAATAATTTCAGCTCGGCCACGACAATAATAAAAGAACAATAAAAATAATATTTTTACAATACAGCAGAATAAGAATCGATTTTCCGAGCGCGCGGGGTTTCTTTTTCCTTGTCAGTTAAGGCATTTTCCCTCTTGTCAACATCGTTTTCCCATGTACAAACACTTCCGTCCTCATTACATAAATAATGGTATAAATTGGCCAAGATACAATGAAATACTTTTCCTAAAATCGCCTTGATTAATATATCCCCTAGCCAAAATCAATGTTCCAACAGCGCAACCATTTTTCAGCTATTTGTAAGTCAACGTTACTGTTCCCACAGAGAGCACCTTTTTCACCCATCTGTGACATTTTACATGACAGCATGGCATGTATGGCGTCACTTTATGTCACACAGAATACAATTGCTTTTAACATGCACTAAAATTGCTCAAACTGACAGTTTTGGGCCTAAAACCACAATTTTGACTATCTGTCATACCTATATAGTCAGCCGATGTCACAGTTTCCACCAAGAAACCATTTTTCACCTATCTGTATCACTTAACGTCACATAGGATACATTCACTGTTCACACAGATAACAATTTTTTACCTATCTGTATAACTCTACGTGAAATAGTAAACATAAATATGGCCTAAAAATCAAAATGGATCAAATAGACACTTTTACGGTCCAAAATTACAAGTTGACGATTTATAACTAT
Organism: Trileptium ribeirensis; assembly: GCA_030248225.1. NCBI lineage: Eukaryota > Metazoa > Nematoda > Enoplea > Enoplida > Thoracostomopsidae > Trileptium > Trileptium ribeirensis. Next base: position 5,699 of record JASANE010022194.1, on the reverse strand, counting down.
ATCGGCAGCGAAAATCATTGTTCCCACTGAGAGCAACAATTTTGCACCTATCTGTCACACTTTACGTGACATATCGTGCAATGGTCTCAAAACACCAAAATAAGTCTTACTGACACTTTCAGGATCCAAAATCCCCAATTTTGAAGATCTATGAAAACTATATCGGGAGCCAAATTCAATGTTCGCACTGACAGCAACCATTTTTCACCTATATGTATCACTTTACATGATATAGGATAATTAAAATAGCTTCGACTGCACCGAAATTACTCAAACTGACATTTTAGGTCGAGAGAAACAGTTTTACACCTATCTGTATCACTTTGTGTGACATTATGATATACAAAGAGGGTCTCAAAACACCAAAATGACTTAAACTGACGCGTTTAGAATCCAAACCCATAATTTGGACGATCTATGATAACTATATCGGCAGACAAATTTACTGTTCCCACCTAAAGCAACCAATTCACTCATCTGTATCAGTTTATGTGACATCGGATACACAAAATTGCTTCAACTGCACGAAAATTTTTGGAACTGACAGTTTTAGGGTCTAAAATCACAATTTTTGACGATCTATGATAACTATATAATCAGCCGATGTCACTGTTCCAACCGAGAACAATCATTTATTACGCAAATGTCAGGGAGTACGGAATTTTGGTTCCGGCGAAAATCGTGTTTCGGTTGCGGTTCCGGCAAAGGGGAAAAACTATACCGGAACCGGAATTCCGGTTTAAACTTTTTTAATTTTCAATAATTTTTATTTTATTTGTGGTTCAAACATATGTAATATATATATACAATGATAAAGTTGCAATGCAATTAAGCAAAAAAGGTTAATTCAGCAATTTGCCGTGTAAAACGTAAGTAGGTCTCATTATTTCAGTAGGAATTTTTCATCTTAACCTGCAAGAGTTTGTTAACAAAACAATGCCAGGCGATGCTTGTAGCAGCTATTTTACACATTCAAAAGTCTGCGGGCTATGTTCGAATTAAACCGGTTCAACTCAGTAACAGAGTATGGATTACGTAGACGTACTTAGTGTAAGCTTGGCTAACATAAATTGCGTCACACACCAGCCAGTGCGCTTGTAAACTTTGTAATCAGTCTACATTGAAGTAAAGTAATGTTAGCTGCAACGCAGCCAGAAAGTGCGTCCTTGACAATGAACTGTATTTATTGAAACTGTGCAAGCAGTATCACAATTTGTCTCATTTATAGCATTCTGACTAGAAAGTTATCATTATTTATCTGATCTAACTGAAACGTGGCGGCTGGTTGCCCAGAAAAATTATTTTTTGCTAGCCGTAAACAAAAAAAGTGTCTCTGACCTTCACTGATCAGAAAATTACAAAAAACTTTTTTTTTTCGATTAAAATTTTTTTTTGAGGAGAAAAACCAAATAAAAACTAATTTACTTTCTAATCTTTGTAATCAGTTTACTAATTTACAAAGAAAGAAAATACGTTAGCTGCAACGCAGCCAGAAAGTGCGTCCTTGACAATGAACTGTATTTATTGAAACTGTGCAAGCAGTATCACAATTTGTCTCATTTATAGCATTCTGACTAGAAAGTTATCATTATTATCATCTAACTGACGGGCGCTGGTTGCCCAATGCTAGCCTAAACAGTGTCTCTGACCACTGATCAGAAAATTACCTTCTATTATTTTCTCTTAGAACCATAAAAACTAATACTTTCAAGTTTCCTACAGAACATGTAACATACGTATGTGTAGTAAAGGAAGGCAACTGGAGACACAGCGAAAGTGTTTATTGTACGCTCCATGCGTTGTAAGCACACTCAGTTGGACGCAGCAAACGCAAGGGTGTATAGTGGAGGACACTTTTTGCTCTGCATCTCCAAAAACCGACATATTGATCAAAAAATGATCATTGCCAGCTTTCTCAGTCTCTTTAACGTTTCAAAAAACAATAATACCATCGTAATACATTAAGTTTAATGTAAAAGTTATTTTTAATACATTTTAAACACACTGTACCTCATATCTTCCTTCATCTGTTTTACAATATATAAGTTTCGAAGATGAGGTTCCGGATCCGGTTTAAATAAACGGTTCCGGTAAATTTCGGTTGCGGATATTCCCTGGTTAAATCATTATTCTTGTTACGTTATTAGGTTACCAATAACACATTTGTATGATTAGAGGAAAAATTCTGCTAGCAGTGACCGCAAATTTTTCAATTTGCAACACGAAACCAAAAAGCGATATATTTTCACACTTTTCAACTTCTCAGCTCATAAGGTTAGATTCCGCCGATTCGCAAAAAATCGCTATAAAAAGACGTGTAACGCTGTCACATATATCGTGCATTAACTGAAAAAGACACTATAAAAACATGCGAGCAAGAAATTTAGCAGTTGTCACAAGATTTGCTATTTTCTCGCCACCAGCTAATCCCCCACTTAACAAGTAGGCCGCACTTCCCACGCTTGTAAGAATAAACCACTAATGTGCTGGAAATTACATCCACCGATTCTCCTAATGTACTGCGGGTGTATTGTTTTACTGTGCTTTTAAAAAGAGCTTAGGAAGCTCAATGTCGAACACCAAATAGACAACACAAACATAGACTATCCACGGATTACGAAGCCCTAGTTCCCGCCACAAAATGAATGACGGTTGTTAAACGGTCCTCAATATGTGAAATACTAGAAATTGCGTAATGTCGTGGTCTCATAAGCATAGGATTTAACTGATAAAGACACATTTCGCAGTATCGTTTGTCGCAAGCCATCAAACAGGCACTTTTGCGCTACATCCTGCGCTAACGGAGACTTTAGTAATTATAAATATGCTAATGTTTAATCGATTAGCGTTATTTCTTTGTGTTTTTAATTAACTGTTTAGCAGACGGTAAACTAAAAGAGCTAACCAAAGGTATCTGTACGAGCTAAAAATAATATATTTTTGTTTACGTTATATAATAAAATAGATCAAAAATAGTGTGTCAGGTATGGTTTACCTGGTTACTGAATTTTGTCTGGAAATGAAAAGCGTTTATTACAAAATACGCTACACACATATCCAGCGGGCCCCGAAACCAACATTTTGACGATACATGACTAGTAACTCTGTCGAGATTGCAGAACATAGTGAAGCCTAGGCACACTAAACCTTTTGCATGCATCACCCAAATCAGCTCTTGATGACATACGTCGATATCACATATGTGGGTATCACACAATACTGCAAAACCTAGAACAAAACTGCTAGCGGCCACGAATAAAGTTACATGTTTGCCACGCCACCATCAGGGGTAGGCTAGCATGATCCAGGACGTTGTTCTGCTAAAATCGGAAATTTTGGGTCGATGAACCATCGGGGCACCATACCCTTGTACATATGGAACCGTGGGTCACAGAGTAAAACTATCACCGACAAAGAGTTTCCCATGCACCGGATTTCCCGAAGTCCTGAAAGGAAAAAAACGCACAAGACGTAGGAGAACAAATTTTCTAATTTTCGGTCGGAGACCCACGAGGGTGCTATGCCTCGAACCCCTCCAATACTAGAGCCTTAATCGAAAAACAAAAAAGAGGCATCGGCATTTCTCATTTTACTATGAAATAAAATCAACTAGAGGAAGAAATTCGAATGTTAACACAAAATTAATCTTGCTTCTGTGAAGGGTACTAAAAATCCTAATTTTGACCTCTGACCCGAACCACGGGGCATCATACACACGTCCCCCGTCCCCATGGAACCATGAGTCGCAGAGCAAAACCAGCACCGGCAATGAGTTTCCCATGTCCGAAAACCCCCAGTAAAACTTTTCAGGAGCCACCAGACGTCAGAACAAATTTTTAAGTTTTCGGTCGAGGGACCCATTCGAGCACCATACTCGCTTAGTTCAAACCCCATAAATCCAGAACGGAGACCTAATCCGTCGGCATTTATACATTTTTCTATGAAATATAAACAACCTGAGAAATAAATTCTAATTTTAAGATAAAAATAACATTGCTTCCGTGAAGGGAACTAAAATGGGGCAAAAACCCACATTTTTGAACCCTGACCGCGAGACCAAGACCCCAAATCAAAAACGCTTGGGGATATACACGGTAAATTGACTATACCGGTTCGAGTGAACCCAAAACGATGAAAATCGTTAAGTCGTTCCCAAGTTATGGCCGATCACACACAGACGGAATTTAAAATATTTAACCCCTGTAACACACAATCTCCTGTACGTTTCACCACGTTCCGGTAAATATATCGTAAACCAAAGTCACTGTTCCCACCGAGAGCAACCATTTTCACCTATCTACATAACTTTACGTGACAAAGAAACCATAAATATGGTCTCGAAACGTCGAAATGATTCAACCAGACACTTTTAACAATTTTGACGATTTATGATAAATATATCGTCAGCTCATGACACTATCACTACCAACCGCACCCCATTTTACACCTTTTGTATCACTTTACATGACATAGACTATATATAATATGGTCTCAATAAATCAAAATGGCTCAAACTGGCATTTTTAGCAATTTTGACTATCTATGATAACTATATATCGTCGGTTCATGTCACTATTCTTATTGACACCAACCATTTCTCACCATCTGTATCACTTTACATCGCATACAAGCTTCGATAAATATGGTCTCAAAAAATCAAGTGGCTCAAACTCGCATATTCTGGCCTTAAAATCATCATTTTGCGATCGATGATTTCTGTATATCGGCAGCCAAACTCACTGTTCCCACTGAGAACAATAATTTTCACCTATCTGTATCACGTTATATACGTGACATATATAGGATACATAAACTTGCTCCCACAACACTTAAATGACTGAGAAACTGACATGTTGGGCGTTACAGTCACATTTTTTGACGATTTCTGATAACTAAGTGGCAGTGAAAGTGACTGTTCCGACAGAGGGCGAACCAATTTTCGATCATCTGTATCACTTCACGTGACATAGGATACATAAATTTGCTCTCTCAACACCAAATTGCCTCAAGCTCACACTTTTTCAAACTCCAACATCACACAATTTTGACCATCTATGATTAATATATCGGCAGCCAAAGTCACTGTTCTACCGATAACAACCAATTTCACCCATCTGTGTCACTTGACGTGACATAGGATACATAAGCTCACTCCCACACCAATATGTCTCAAACTGACAGTTTTGATGCCCAAAATCACCATTTTTTGACGATCTATGATCACTAAATCGACATTACAGTCTATGTTCCGACCGATAACAACCATTTTTCGTTTAGCTGTCTCATTTCACGTGACATCGGAAACAGAAATTTGCTAGCACAAGACCAAAAAGAGTGCTTTCTTGCTGGTAAAAACTTGAAAATAGTCTAATATCAGGTTTTTCGCTGTTTGCGACACGATGTGCTAACAAAAAATAAAAACGCAACCACTTCAAATGCCATCTCCCCGAAATTGAACATACATACTCAAAGGAACAACGCAAAGAAGCGTATTGAATTAGATTTTTGTATTTGTGTTTCGTTGAAAAATAACGACACTAAATGAGTTGTTTAGAGTTAAAATCGTCTCATAGGAAAATAACAATTTCGACAATCTATGACAACGATATCACCTAATGAAACCCATCTATCGCTGGTAAAACAACCATTTTTACATAAATGGAGCATTGTACGCGACATAGGATCCACAAATTTAGCAC
>JASANE010022192.1:0-16098 GCA_030248225.1 Trileptium ribeirensis | reverse complement strand
ACTGATGATGCATAAATCTTAGAATACTTCCCTTAAATTTCACGGAAGGTATTTTAGTGTACCGTTTGCTCTTTAGTGTACTAACTTTCAGAAAATGAGTAATTTTTGTACCAGATCTACAGTTTTATAGAAAACAAGGATATCCGGTTTACTGTTGTGCCTTTAGTGCAGGAAATTTGCGAAAATGCGTAGTTTTTGTACCAACTCCACAACTTTATAAAGATGAATTATAACCACTCATACTGTTTTGTAGCGAAGATATAGAACCCTAGTTGTGCCTTTTATTATTTGTAGCTATTTCTAAGCTGAAGGTTTGGCACTGATGGTCTAACTAAATTTCCACCATGTCTGAGCCGTATCTTATGGCGGTTAATATTTGCCTGTTCCCAACTATCCTTGAACCTTTAGTGCGCTAAATTCGAGAAAATACGTAATTTTTGTAGGAAATCCACAGCTTTATAGGATATAACCGTAGCCCATTATGTTATTTGCCGCAAAGATATTGTCACTTAGTTGTTCCTTTAACTATTTTCGGCTATGTTCAAGCATAAGTTTACGACGCCGACGTTCCAAACGAATTTCAGCTCATTTCTGCATTTTAATATTGTGCGACTAGTATAATAGCGGTTAATTAGATGACTAGACGTAAAAGATTCTGGTTTTGTTTTGTTTGGTTTTCTCTTGTTTCAATTATCGTGAAAGACCAACACTTTTTGAGGTATATAGTTGGGAATGTTTTTCAAGTAACAGCAATTAATGTTGAATTTTTATGGTAGTTGAAAATTCACCGACCAAGGCGCTTAGTATATACGTGTGGAGCCGATATGCAAGGCAAGTAATTAAAACCTCAGTTTTTGATTATAACTTAGTGTGTTAGATTACCTTTTGCATTTATATATATCCGCGTATTGTCTGGCTGCTTCGGTTCCATGTGACTAAACGGGTACAATATATGTTCAGGCATCGGGCAGAATCAAGATCGTGGGTTAATGTAAATGTTTCGCTGAAAACTTAAAGTATTATTGAGTGATTCATCTGCCGAATCTTGCCATTTTTTGATATTTCGGCGGCGAAGTCGAAAAATGATCGCTCGTGGAGCAAGCATATTGTGATTTCACGTAAACTTTGGTGTCCAACGTTTCAAATTGTCGCCTGGCTCACTCCGAACTTCTATCTTATAATTAAGCATTAATCTCTATATTATTTAGTGTTTTCAACAAATATAAAAGAAAACGCGCATAGGTTCATTTTTGGCTTTTCATTTTTTTTTAATTCGAAGGATTTATCAAAATTACTTTTCCTTGCGACAAATTGCAGCATATATCCGGATGCTTCGGTATTAGTCATGTGTGTGCAAACGTTGTTAAAATTTGTAGCTTCTCCTGTAAAAATTCCAGAAGTCCAACAGTCCTAGCTAAATGGTTGTGAACTAAGTTTTTGGGTGGTTGTTGTGTCAATACTCTGGGCTAGTTGACGCTTAAGTGATAGATCACGCAATACAATTAGCAGCTACCAGCAAAGGGTCAATTCGATGAATGAAGTTAGATCATAAATTTCTATCGCTTCAACAGGGTCCATGGTGTGGTAAGCCCGTGTGCTGTGCACCCGAAGGCTCAATGATCGATCCCTGGTGGACTAATATGTAGCTTGAGAGGTATTTAACATAAATAGTAACTTACAACAATCATTGATCTATGCATGTCTGTTTTGCTTTGAGCTTTATTCATACCCACTATCATGCCTCTACTCTGAATTTTGGAACTTGGGTGATAGCTGGGTCCCTATACTATACTTGCATTTGTGATTGACCAAAATGTGGCAAGTGAGCTCAGTGGGTAGCAGGTTTTACGGAGGATTAATTTATTAACGAGCGTACTTTCCTTAAACAGCGGCAATTATACAAAATATATTCGTATGTTTGTTTCATGCATAGTTCATCACTGGATTGAGGGGTTTTCACAGTTTTCTTTATTCGTAATAAAAATAATATTACATACAGCTTCAATAATTTCTTTGCTAATTTTTTATGAAAATGACATGGGATGGAAATTTTGTGATTTTCGCTATTTTTGGTCCACTGACATTTGCACTTATAATCTGTTAGAGACGTCGGGTCAAACATATTGCGACAATTGCCTAGAACGCTCATTAAACGCCACAACTATGCTGTTTAAAGTCAGTTTCGTGTTTCAAAATACCCAAAAATGAAAAAAATTTAATTTTAACTGAGTGTCCTACATATTGTCGGGCCAACCAAAGCATATAGCATTAAACAGCCTTTTCGACATTTGTTTAGTTAATTTACGGTTTCAAGCTTGTGTGATTACCCCTATAAGACACTGCAAGAACCTCAAATGAATTTTAGTTACAAAATGTTAAATTTGTACATTTTTCCATTTAAGTGTACATGCAGGGTTAGAGTTGGTTTATACTTTTAGGATTGCTAAGTGCGATGAAGGCAATTGTATTTACACGCTATGCATACAATACTACAAACGGCAGATCACAGCGTGAAATAATAACGTTTGAAAGTATAATTTATTGTGAAAGTGGCGGTTTAAAACTTTCAAAATTTTCTGCCATTTTGATTATTGGACAAAGAAATACCTATGGGTTGGCCTGTAGGTTTCACAGGATTAACTTGTGCTGAAAACAGCTGCACTCTACGCACGTAATGTTTTGATGGTGTATTATTGCACTTCTAAGACTTTGAGGTGGATTAGACGAACTCAGATCTGAACCTACCGTCATTGTGCTCAGACTAGCCGTATTAACCCCGCTTCCATTCGCCGGGCGAGTTACTGGTTCATTACCTAGATTATGCACCCAACGGTGATTACCAATATTGTCACGCCGAAATCAGAGTAACCATTCATTATTAGGTTTTGTTCTGTACCATTGAATGACGTTTGTTTGGTTTGTGGCTCGTCTCCATATTTAATTAAGCATACCGTTTTTGGTGGTACAACGATAAAGATATACGACGCAGCTGCCACTAGGCTATGACCGACGAGCCCGGCTTTGTATAAATTGTACCAAATCACTTCAAATATTGAGACATTGATTAATTTTCGGCGATTCTCGGTCGCAGCACTATCAGCACAGACTCCATTGTACAAACTCAATTGTACTATTCACAGGGCAACATCGTTATAGTATTCAAGATCATTATGAATCAGTCCTGTGTTCTTTCTTAGCATCTCTTCTCCCAGTCGAAAAATCGTTAACTTTGAGATATAACGATACTTCTGGCACCATTCGACTCAGTTTGCCGAATAATACAGAAAATGTTCATTTTGGCATATTTATGACAAAAAAATTTTGATTCATTTTGGCCATATTTATGACAAAAAAATTTGGATAACTGATGGCCCCTGGATAGCGGAATTCCCAAAAAAAATTCTTGATAAATGCATAATTTTGTCTATTCATTCGCATAGGAGCAAAGCCGAATGATTTAAGAAATACCGGCTCCATTGAGTCATGGGTTAGCGACTTCGTCCCAGGCTTACACGTAGACTATACACGCTAATGGGAGTAGGTGCCCTCTTAGGCGGCGGACCCCCACCTCAACGCCAATCGCCGATCGCCCTCCATGGCAAGTGCCCTACGAATCTCCGACTGACTTACCCCCCGGCGGCCGAAAGCCGACTTGCGCTCCCCACCGAGCACACGGCTACGGCATAGGAGCCCCGGATCTTAAGCATAATGACTTATGCATAGGCTTTACCATGACTAGAAGTAGCTTCTTAACGCATCCAGATGCAGCTGATTGATTTTTCACAAATCGCTGGTCCGCTTGATTTATAAAATTATAGATTTATCGAACAAAAGTTTCGAAAATTTTAGGTACCACTGTAACTTATTGTCATAAATGTGGCCGAGACGGAAATTTTCTAAACACATCGAGTTGAGTCGAACAGTACCAAAGTTACTGCTGTGTCTTCAAAATTTGCGATTTTCCGACTAGGAGGGTTTTGGGAAATTCCATCCTGTGCCTCTTAAAATGGAGCATGCTAAAACTGCAGAAATTTAGTAAAAAGCTCATGGTTACATTATATGTATACCATGGCTGTAGAAACTCAATAAAAGGGATTGTATACAGTCTATAACTAAACTGCTGCAGTAAATTTTCACAAACGATTCCAATTGGGAATTCCACCGTAAAATATCAAAAAGTATTACCTGTGCAAAATGTTTGACCGTGAATTTATTACAAAGCAAAATTTTCCTAAATATAGTATTGAAATGGTGCAACGACTAGACAGTGATCTGAATATTTTCTAAATTTTTGCGATGCTGATGTAAAAATGTTAAAATTTGAGCACCTTCTGCGCGTAGCTTTCTGTTTGCAACAAGCCAGTCGCGATATACCCTCAACTAGGTTGAATTTTCTGAAGTTGAAATCTGAAAATTTGGGTCACTTTTAGCAAGCACCTGTTTTGATAAATTAGCTGTTCATGAATTATCCTCCCAGCGGAAAATTCTGGCGACATCGCCGAGTACCGATATACATTTTGTTCATGTAAAGCTTCAGCAAAAGAACCATTTCGCATTGGAAACACTAAGGAGACCCACAAACAGATCATTTAGTATTTTAATTTCTCAGAGATTTATATTTTTGCCATTTTGTGGTTCTTCATAAAGATTGAAATAGCTTTTTTACACAATGATAGATTAAAATTGCAAAAACCCGATGTTCAACTTTTGATTTAGTGTATTAAAACCATAATTGCTCACGTGGTTTATTTAAGGATGTACAAATGTAGATGCTTTACATAGACCATTGGGTTTATAACATTTTAGGATCATACGGTCAACCTGTTATATTGTGATCAATGGATCTATAGTACTGCTCGTTAATATTTTGAACCTGTATAGTCTCGAATTTGGCATATAACTTCATCATTTATCAATTCGCGTAACAGAATAAACGGCATAGCAAGGACTTCAACCATCTTTTCTTAGTACCATAGTGCCACGTTAGTGCCATAATGATTTTATGTGTCAGGAGCATCATTTATTTGCTTGGAACAAAAACGACTCCAAAGGTAAAAATTCAAATGCTGGCGGACACCTTCCGGACTGGTAGCATAGAACAGCGCGCTAGACCACTCGCCCATGCACGGAAAGCTAGCTGCCCGAATTCTGCTGTTAGGGCCTTCAAAACCGCTACAAAACACTTTTGGAAAGACGATTGGGATCACCATTTATAAACTAGCCCATTCGTCATTCTAGCTTGTTCAACCACTGAAAAAATTATAAAGTTTGTTGCAGCAGTTACTTAATTTATTCAAAGGTTACGCAGAAGCAGCGAAACAATTAATGGCTGCTATTACCTAGAGTAAATCCAGCGGTAATGAAGAAATTCAAGAAATCTAATCTTGAATAATATATGACACGTTGTTGCCATTAAAACTATAATAGTTTATTTATAGCAAGGTTATCCGCAATAATATTACCAGTAAGATTTATGTCTGAGGTTCCAAAAACAACTATCTGATCTGATATTAATACCGCCGCCTGGCGATTAGACTAGACTATAATAAGTATTGGAGCTACGATATCGGACATTGTTCAAGCTTCCAGTAAACCAATCCAACAACTAGCGCCGTGTATATATAAACGCGCATCTATATTAATCTGTTGATTCTGATTTAGATGAGGACGATTTTAACTTAAAAACCAGCTGTGTCTTTCATTTCTTTCGCAGCAGTGCATTGCATTTGCTCGCTTTCATGGTGATACATGTTTACGCGCGCGTGCACAAATTTATTTTGCTCCACTCGTAACACAACATTGTATCTACCGACGACACAACACACTCATTCGTCTCTTAACTCCTTGCTTTATGTATAATACTGCAGATGTCAAAAACGACAAACAATCTTAAACCAAACAACTATGTGCTAGGGTTTAGAAGCAAACGGCTTGTACGAGTGACAGTCGATGCTCAAATGAGTTGCTTGCCATGATTCGATAGGCGGTTTCTTTCGACGGTCAACAAACCGAATACACGAAAGAAAACTAAATACGACGTTTTGTTGTATTTGATTATATTGGGCTTGGTTGTTGCAGCTAAATTGTCACGAGCAGACATATTGTACGGTGTAGTTTACGCTATGTGATACTGTTAGTACTGTTGATCATACTTGTTGATCATTTTCGCTCTATATGCTAAATTGAAAATTTTAGGCTTTACCTAAATGCCAGCCTACCTAAGTATGATTTGATGTGTACTGCATGTACGGCTTGATATATAAGGGTGAATTGGAAATCTAATTGTATCTGAACTCACGATAGTTTTGCTTTAGCCTTATCGAAATTACGTTTCACCGTTGTCGCAGCCATAAGGCTGCAGCATTGTTTCAACCTTTTACCACGAGGACAAATTATATCAATACACGAAGTTCGATTGTACACAGTAATAGCTGTATCAAAATATTTCTAACGTAGGCAATAGTTTTGTATAAAAACCAAAGATTTAATTTCATATACTCCTTTTTAAATGGCATATACGAACTTTTTAAAGTTTTTGGAATTATTTATGTCGCTTAATTTCAAGTGGCATTGTTGCTATCTTACGCCCTTACCGTTTACACTATTTTTTGATACATGGTTATCAAATATATTTGGTTATCATCATAATCAACCTGAATATCTTATATATCTGTTTTACGTACCATGGGCGTAGACAAGGGGGCCTAGCGCCTCCAGTCTATAGCTTTGGATAGTGTAACCTCAAGTTAAGCTACGGACCATGGCCATTAGTAATTAATTACCAGGCCAATCTCAAACGTTGCTCCTAGCTACCAGGGCCCTCTAAACGTTCAATGGTTATCAGGCTCCTCGCAAACGTCCTCACTGCTCTTAAAATAGTTTCCATGAAATTTAAGAGAACATTCTATAATTATTGTACCACCACAATATTATTTTAGAATTCAGAGAAATATTCCTTGCAGCTTTAAACAGTGATATAAGTACATATAAGATTTTGTTGAATTTCAGTTTTCAAGCAATAGTTCTTTGAATTTTAAATATTATTCTGGTGGTGTAAAAATCAAAGATTATTTGCATAAAAACTTCTTGGAAAATAATTTTAAATGTTGCTGCGCCTATAGTACTTCCTACTCACGTGAAAAAATTACCAAACTGTGGCAATTTTTCTTGCCAAATTTCGCATTTTAGCCCCTGCAGCCCCCCTGGGGGTAAATGTATATCCGTTGTTGGTTTAAAACAATAAAGCCACCGAGTTTAACGTCTTAAATAACCCTATGAATCCGTTTTATGCAACCAACGAGCACGAAACCTAGTCAAAATTTAAAAAAATTTCACGTTGTGGAGGTATAAAATATATTTTTAAACGATGGCATGCAGCTCCAAAATGATTGTTGTCATAAAAAAATTGTTATTTTTATGGCAAATTTATAGTTGTCAACGAAAGTGGTCGCCTTTATGAAAAGTCGCTTCTCAGAAGAGTCATAATTAAAACTTTCGTGTACCCCAAAACAGTCAAATAACAGATCTCTTGAATAATGTTGGTTTTGTGAAAATTTCACAAAACAAGAAAGTCAATATGTTGGTTTTGTGAAAATTTGTGCAAGAAAACATTGGAGGAGCGCAAGCTAAGAGCTAAGTGCATAAACTAGACTCTGTACGTCAAATAAACTAAAAATCTAACAAGCCACTGATTAGCTGTGCACATATACATGACACAGAAATACAAAAAAAAAGAGTTTTTTGTACAGTTATAGCTGTTTAAGGAAACTCCGCTTGCTCGTTTCCTAGTATGTGTATTTACTTATATGTACATAAACGACATTAATTTCTTGTAAGGCCATTTCCTTCTGATTACATTTCTGACACAAATCAAGCGTTCCTACGACAACTGGACAAAGATCAAAATACTCTAACCAAATGACAAGCAGGTATAGGCAGCTAGACTTCCTGGTGTGACCTTGGGCGGTAACTTAATACCCTGAACTACTGGAGGTGGGGCCGCAAAATACAAGAGCGAGAACTACACATGGAGATTATACCGCAATTATAAATTACTGCTTCACCAACGATACATTCTAACTTTAGGTCGGCGAATTCAAAACCACCGTAAATTATTTGTTGAGACATTTTGTAAAGGCCGAGTACCTATCGACATACAGATTATTTTGAAACATGAAACGGCGCTCAACGTTCCAAAGCTTTAAACTTATACATCAGTACTAAATGGAGCTATAACAGGTATAAGGCATGAGCAAATCAAAAAAATCAAGACGACCTGATAGCCCACACCCACGTTTTACAGCCACATTCAGTTCGAGTGCTGTGACACGTTACATGAAGCAGAGACCCGCTTCAAGACGGTTTCCATTTTAAATACCGCTACACTTTTCGACTACCACTGTTCTCCGTTTCCTCAATCGCGCATAAATAGTAAAACGATAATCTAAAATTGTACGCAAAAGCACGAGACGGAGGTATAAGCTGCAGCTCCTCGAAATGTGTGGTGCCGCCGCAGTTTCTCCGTCTAACATTGTTGCTCGTTTTCTTATTCATTAGCACATAAATTTTAAAAAAGAAAACTAAAAAATTGTTGTCAAAGATCATAATTTAGTTCCCAGATTCTATTATTTGTATCGGGATACACACGTTGAGATAATCACAAAAATGCTCACAAATTATGCGCTTTGTGTATATTTTCAATTTACTGTTTGTACTTGTTTATTCCACGCATTATATATAATGACTTTGGTTTTTATTATTTTTTTGGTCAAATATCTACACATTGATAAGTGCCGCTGCTATACAAAGCCTAGGAAGAGAGAAAACAGAGAACTGGTTATGTGATTGTATGTGTTCGTTCTTTGGGCGTAGTTTAGCTTGTAGTGGCAATACACTACTGTAATGCTATAATAAATCCATTGGTGTTGTTATTGCTATTGTTGTTGCTGCTGCTGCTACTGCTTTGTCTGAATTATATGCTTCGTTCTAGTATTATGGCTTTTGCTCGTCAAACTTATTGCTGCACGTACATACTGGGGTGTCGTCCGGATATGTATGGCACATTCAATGTAGTACACATATAATATACACAAATACATGCATATAGAAAGTACATAAAACAATTGGGTGTTTTGTATGTGTATTAAAGGCCCAATGATGACGAACACAAATGTATTATAGCAGCAGAAGCAGCCTGAAACAGATATAGCAGAGGAACTACAATAGATAACGATAATACACACGCGTACGTATGCGATTCTATATGAAATAGCCATTGCATAGATTGATGAGTGTGTATGTATTGTATGCGTGGATGCAAATATATCTATGTTTGTTTGTGTTTGTCATTCCATCAATGTTAGCTTCAAACAGAGATGAGTGTTATGCCATATTATTACCAATATATGCTGTTATTATATAACAGTAATGTATAACTGAATATTACTGTTATTATATAATGTTTGACAGAATAAATATTACCTCGATATTATAGGCTTACTTTTAGATGATTGTGTAATATGAGGTATCTGCATTTTTATTCTACAACTGCAGTATTCTGACTTTGTTCGCTCGTTTTATACATTCGATATTTTTTAATAAATTCAGTTCGGAGTATATATATTCTTTTTTGTAGTTCAACATACTTGAAATTTATCAATTATTATCAATAGTTTTGGATGCCGTCGTCTTCCATGAGTTAGCCGAACACTGCCGCTGGAAGTTCAAAATGGCATCCATATATTTGCTATAATTATTCCATAATATTTGCTATATTTTGCTCAGTATAAGGCATTGACATTGTATCCTTCGGATCCGATTGGGGATCACATTGCATTCTCTTCGATACTAGCAGTATCTGTGGTTAGCGTGCACGGTGCGCATATTCTCTGCGTTTATTCATCCCACGGCGCATACATATTTTGTTGAAAACAAATCGGATCAGGTCCATTGCCACGTGAATACTCTAAGTCCTTACGTTTAATGCGTACGAATCGTATCGGATAGAACACAATGCCAACACGCCAGTTAAGGTACGTGCACACGTTCTCCGAATTGTTAGCTCAAAGTGTGAATAAAATTTATAACCGTTTTCCTTAATTTTAGAATGGCTAGAATTTGAATACGTGAACACTATTTAAAACCTCAAAAAATGAACATTATTAGAAGAAATACAGAAAAAAATTGAAACAAAAGATAACGAAACGTGACGAAAAATGCGGATATAAATTTTGAAGCATCGCAATTTACCACAGTTTTCCAGTATAGATAGCAGCCAAATTATGATCAAATGCTATTCAAAATTTAAACTGAAATTTTCACGTGTGAGCGTGTATTTAGTGTTGTGTATTCATGCAATAATTTTACGTATTAATAAAACAGACTGGGCATTGCTATAGCTCCTGAGCTACAACCCATATTTTGCTAAATTTTACTGGTAAAACGCGCTGAAACGAAACGTACTGATTTCTGGAAATAAACAGTTACATTTCAAACAAAGTTCACTGAAAGTATGACTCCACAGTCTCGCTAAATATCTTTTAAGAATATTGTAATAATATCTAATATTTCTGGAAGTTTCAAGTTATAGTTTTGTTCAGATTAGCTGCTGCTATGATTGGATTGAGTTTTCAGCATTAGTATGTATTATACACAGTTTTGGCATTAATTGAATAAAGTATTTATTACAAATCTCTTGATTAAAATTTTACAATTTATAAGCGTTAACTGACAAACAAAGCGTGGTCTTTAATGTCTCATATGTGCGCATGGAATAATAATCCCGTTCAGAAATAGGTTGATATGCTTTGAAAATACCATTTTTTGGGCTGCTGTTTCTGCAAAATATCAATACATGTCTTAGTTTTAGAACATTCCGTAATATAATTTTTACTCTTGCAACGCCAAACGTGTTCTTGTTACTGTGTGTTAGCGGCATTTAGCGTACTTTCAAGCGAATAACAGGCAACTAAATGCAAGTCGTGGCAGTAGCATGGGCGTTGTTATGGTGTTTAAAGCATCATGTTAGAAGGATTCGAACATTATCGTTACCTCTGAGAGGATTGTGGTGTTGTGGATAATGAGAGTATGGTGAATGTATGACAGTATGATATGCTATTTTAGTCAATGTAAAATCTTTCCGGAAAGCTATAGGGAGTGTCGTTGCGGTTATACGGTTTTGACAGTATCTGTGACACTATACGGGAAAGGTTATGGTCTGCTGTATTCCATATTAGTAAACTCGGCGATCGTGCCTTAACGTTATAGTTCGCTGTGTCATGCAAGCTATGAATGGCTGTTCATAACCAAAACTTGCACGCGAGGAACTACTTCAATTAGTGTCTTCGCATTACAAAATCCTGTATTACTAATTTATATTGGAAACATATGTTATCAATTAGTGTACAATCTGACGGAATACGGATATATATCTTATCGAATACTGAATACCATGTATATTGATTGAATTCTAAAATCTGAACAGCTATATAAATTACGTATGTATCTATTATTGAACTAGATTTAAGCCTATATTATAATAACCAGTTTAGTCCGAATTCATGAGTCGGAATACACTAAAAATCGAATCTGACCCATGAAATAACTCATCCACTTTAAAGTGCATTGCCACTATTTTATTGAAGTATTATACTACGACATTGGTTTTCGGCTGAAAAGCTGCACAAAAACTTATAACCTAATAATATAAACTATTTTTGTTCTTTTTTGTTTGCTAGTATACTACTGGTCACAGTTTAAAAAATGCCTGTCGTAGTTTTGTGTTATTCTTGAAAACAGATATCAACGATTTATTTTCACTGCTGTAGAGCAACAATTTACTGCTATAGAGCAAGGAGCATTTACGAACCGACATCTTCTATATAATTGTCTTGTTTAATTAATTAACAGCAGCAAGTAAAATAGCAGTTTACTGCAGTTTCAAATATTATATTATATATTCACCACCGTCCCTCAAAGTAGTGGTGCATTAGATATTTTAACGTAGGATTCGTTTTCCTGATTCACAATCTATATATTGTGCTACACTATAACACACAAATGAAATTTTGTATTCTTTTGCACAAAGCTCATGGGTGGGATAGCTATTGCAGGTAACGGTCAACTGATGAGCCACTTGACAATGTGTTCCTATTTGATCAGGATGTTCACTATGATGAGCTGAAAGCTACATTGCATTGATCAATCTGGTCGTACTGGATTCTACATGTATTAGTATTATAAACGCCGTGCATCTACGCGATCTACACGAATTCATTTATATGCCGGAAAACACGCTAGAACTGTTTTAGAAAGCCGGCGCAGCCAGAAATAGTCAGAATTAAAAACAGTGTGTAATTTTGTCGACTCAGCTCGATAAGGTATCAGAAAATGTTCAATTTGGTCATATTTATTTTCTTCCATTGTTTTTGTACTACCAACGGTTACTAACCGTAACGTTTTGATCATTTTTTCTCAACAAATGCAATACTTTATGAACCATTTGAACCGAATCGACGATCTAAGTCGATTAGTGTCAAAATCAGCTGAATCCATGATTTAATGTTAATGATTCACATAAATGGAAGTAACTCCTTAACCCGTGAACTGATTCGGTGGATTTCAAGGCGATGGAAACGACATTTAAAGTTATATATTGATTAATAAAAAATTTTTTATGAAATCTGTTGGTAAAACGGGAACTTTTATGTAACTGAAAAATCATAGTTTTTTGCCATTGGCCGAAATTGATATTTTATTAATTGCCTTGACGAATGTTACTTAATTATTACTACATCTTTAATATTGACGATTTTTGCCTGACGTGGGATTTTAGAAAATATTCTTCAATAGCCTATGAGCAACGCCTGTGAAAACACTGCACGTCTGTATAGATATACCTGTGTAATCGTAACCGGCGACAGAGGTGTGTGTTGTAGCTAGTTTAAAAATGTCTGCCCGTTCTCACCTGTACTGTATTTGCAGGCAGAACCACTATATGAATTGTTAAAAACATTAGTGTGCAAGTGCAAACTGCGCGAGTGTCAATTCTTTTAACCAACATAAGTAATGTGAAAATTAGAGCTAAATCAAAAATCATGGAATATATATATAATATCCCAAAGTAAGAATTATTAAACAAGTTTGTCTGCATGCGAGTAGCCACTGACATTTGTAAATAATCTAATAGGCATAGCTTTTACTAATCAAAATGTAATGTTCATCCGTCGTTGATTCGTTTTACAGAAGAAAAATTGTTTACTGAATCAGGTAAATATGTTCTGGTCTTGTCCGTGCATGTAATGGTTTATATGTATACCAAAACAATTTTTTGAAAAAACAATTTTTTGTAATTCTGCCACAAAATATATCTGCAAATATGCAACTATGGCGAAAAGTGTCGAGAATAAGCATATATTGCCCCACTAATGTTCTTGGACCGTTGATTTAGACAACAAAATTGTTGGACCTCTCTTTAAGTGTGGGAGTTGAACGTGAACAATCGTTGGTATTTGTCTAAGTGTAATGTGTATGTGGGGAAATTAACAGATTTGAGCAAAGTTAAACTTTTATTAAAAAACATAAATCCTTCGTTTTTCTATTTAACCGGCGCAAAATATGGACTATATAACCAATGCCAAAAAATTTTAGCCTAACTCCGTCTTCAACGACTGCAGTCAAAAAGTTTTGACGGACCGAAATATTAACACATGGATTATACAGATTTATACGGAAATTATTATTACAGTGCAGATTTGTATTAAGATTATTAGGAACAAGACAAATGTGTCGTAGGAATTATAAACAGAATCGCTAATGATACCAACAGTGTGTAAGAGAACAGTGCGACACCGCCCAGAACTCTAATCCTAACCCGTACTGTATGACACAGGCGTTTTCGATCTTAAAGCATTTCTTTTCATGGGGGTCAGAATTCACCGAGTCACCGCGTTTTAACGGGGCGGTGTAAACCCGTCCCCCTCCCCATTTTGTGGATGGTCCATATCGGACCTTCCGGCTTTGCGCAGGGTCGAATTAAATTTTTTGGATTTTCAAAACTACTTTCAGAAATTTCCATTTGCCCTACCATAAAACTAGGGGTACGACATCCCATTTTGTGGAGATATGAGGTAAGCGTTCGGCATTACGACAGGTGCGTGCTCGGTGAATTTTGACCTTCGCCAGAAAGGAGGGTTATAGCCGAAAAGTGTTAAGGTGTCATATGGTTTAATATTAGAGTTCTGTGTAGTGTCATGCTCTTACCTTATGCACTGTGATGCTAATTTAAGCCCACATTTCGGACAAATAAATCTTGAACGTAAATGTAGTCGCACATTGAAATTTATTATTTGTATAGTTTTCAAATAAACAAGAAGTTTAATAATTTTCTGTGTGTGTCGGTGAAGGACGAAAAATATCGTTTTTAATGTTATTCGAAATTTTCGCAAGCTTTTATGTACGCAAAAACTATTCACAATTCGTTTAAAATAATAGTGGCGTTGTTTTTTGTTGCTGTGACATATTTTTAGAGCAAAACTATAGTGCTCCACCATTTCTTGAATTAGGATCTGGTACGTCATCCGCTTTAGGCAACATGAGTTGTTTGAAAAATACCGATAGAATTGGTTTTACAGAATAGCCTGTTGCAGAATAATATTTAACCACACTCTTTACTGAAACGCACAACAGGTGTTACAGCCTTCGAACCAGTTACGAGCTTGATGATATTTTATTATTTTTATTATATCGTAAATTTTGAGAATGACAAGTTGGATACGATTATTACAGTTT
This sequence comes from Trileptium ribeirensis, assembly GCA_030248225.1. Taxonomy (NCBI): domain Eukaryota; kingdom Metazoa; phylum Nematoda; class Enoplea; order Enoplida; family Thoracostomopsidae; genus Trileptium; species Trileptium ribeirensis. The sequence goes on along the minus strand of JASANE010022192.1, from coordinate 1,311 downwards.
GCAAAATAACTTTAGTGTTATAACAACAGACATTGCAAACGAATAAATTTAATAATTGATACGATGTAAATTGCGTTCTGACGAAAAGCCACAACTGTTTTATCTAACAGAAACACATCAATTGCATGAACATTTAACGACTGAACCTACACATGATTTTACGGAATATTTTTGAAAAGCATTGAACTAATGCTTTGTTTTATGGTGCAAGATTTTCATTTCCTACATATATCAATATAATTTATTTCACATAATATATCGTGGTGTTACCGTCTCTGACTTATGTTTGGCTGAACGAATTAGGATTAAATTATAAAAGCTTATTCACACGCTCAAATTTTGGAGCTCAAAATTTGATCGAATTGTGGTCAAAATTTGACAGTTATTAAAGGTAACTTGCGATGTTCCATAATTTGAGATCAAAATTTGACCTCAAAGTTTTTCAGATAAAACATCTCATCTATGATTGGCTAAAAGAATATCTTTGAACAGTTTGAGCAGTTCTCGCACCTTCAAACTTAACTAAAATGCAGAAAAGATGCTTTGAAATTCTGATCCTGGGCCCGTATTCTTTAAATTGCCCTCAAGTAATTATTCTTGCGAGTAATTTTTTATCCTAATTATTTAATAACATCTATAGTCGGAGCAAGGATACGTATTACTTTCCCTCTGATCCTCTGATTCTCGGCTGTGTGGCAAATTCGCATCTAGAATGATAGCAATAAATGTACTCTATCAGTAAGACCATGTGCTGTCTGTATATTTATTCCCGACTAAATATTTTTTGCATTTTTCTAACATTTCTGCAAAACAACCGACGGCAACGATGTGTCTCGAAAGGGCTTTCCAAGCATGAATACGGCTGTGGCACTGTTGTCTTAGAAGAAAAATGTTTTTATTTAAATGATAAATTTTCTATACGGATGCAGTTTTAGACAGTGTAATTGTTACATTTATATTTACAACGTTACGCGGGTATGTGCATTACAACGTATGCTGAGTGTGTATAACAACAAAAATGTTTATTAAAAAAATTAAGGGCATCAATTTGCATGCCTTTAACCCATCTTGTGAAAAGTGACACTGACTGTCATTTGGGCCACATACAAGTGATACCCGACAATCATAAAATAAAGAAAAAATCAGTAAGGGATTGCTCCACTAACAACTGGTTTCTAAATCAAGAGAAGTTATAAATATAATATATACATTACAACACAGATATGGCAAGGTCATTTAGCGGTTATTTCAAATACAATGTTAAAGGTTTCTATTATGTCGCAAAAAGTGGTCAAAATTTAATTGTTTTAA
>JASANE010022190.1:0-32179 GCA_030248225.1 Trileptium ribeirensis | reverse complement strand
CTTAAAACATAAAATGCACTGTATGCGGATTATGTGTAAATTTGCATTAAACTGAGACGATCAGACCCACATCTCGCTGTTGATAAAGTTCGGCAAGCAAGTCATCAAGGTAAACTCATATACATTAAGCAATGTACGCTAACGCGTGAGTTAATTCCAGGTGACCCTACCAACCATCCTATATTGTAATTATCGATATCGATGATATACGATTAGAAGAAATTCGGTTCCCTACTGCGTAATCATTTAAATTCGGATTATTCCGCATTCGCGATCAAATCTAATGCAAAGGTTATGTCACAAGCAAATCAATCATATATTTAAGCTTTTGGCGTTGCTGAACAATACCGTTTTAATTTAAAAAAGATAAATTTTTGTTCTCAAAACTTCAGGTAATTTCACTTAAATTTTCAAGAACACGAAACGGTTAGATTTCAATCGCAAGCAGTGTGTTCGCGAACAGTTTTGCTCTAAAAGGTTAGATTTCAATCGCAAGCAGTGTGTTCGCGAACAGTTTTGCGCTGAATTGACCAAAAACCGTTCCATAACAATTTTTGTTCAAATATACAAAATATTATGGTTGCTGTAGCCACCACAGGTTTACACGTGGATAAGTCTATAGTATACAAAATGTACGTACAGTTCTTCGCGTGTTGTCCGAAACTTCTAATGTAAATTACCAATTAAGAAACAATAATTTAACTTCAAACGGTCGTACGTAATCGGGTTCACCGCTTTATTGACTGCAGCAGTTTGCACTATACTCGCTGATTATATTTTAAAAATCTATTCTAGAATTTGTAAAGCTTGCCTTACAGTCTAAAAGTTTTGTTGCTAGTCGGTGACATCACTGTGGTTTAAAAACCTAATATGAGCAAGGCTTCGCACATAATTTTCACCAAATGCTCGTTTATTGTAAATGATGTGTGCACCTGAGGCAAGTTAGGAACAAAAATTCGTTACAGTAATTCTTGGAAGAAATACCACACCTTAATGGTAGCTAGCTTCTGGGTATATGCGAACCAGTCAATGACTAGATAGCCAGCATTTAACGGATAACTGTTTTTGTTGTTTCCCGATGTTGGCCTTACTTAAGCTTTACGTAAGGGAGAAACAAAAAGGGATGGAAAGTACTTGTAATTTTTATAATTTTTGATTCCTTTATAGCACTTATATTTGTAATAAGTGGCTCCTGCGCCAAGTGCAACAAGCTTTCAGTATGTTCTGCTATATCTCGCACAATTTTTCGTTAAAATTTGTAATTTGTGTACATTACTATACAGTTGTTTCTAAGGAGAACCGGGGTATTTAGTGTTTACATTATTCTCATTAATGTACTGTGATTTTAAAAGTGGCGCAAGGGTTACGTAGCCCAGCGGTTTGTAGCGCAGGTTTGCTGGCGCGCAATTTTTTAAAGTAATTTTTAATTTATACAGTGATTTTAAGGAATATCGGAGTATTTAGTGTGTGCTGTATTGTCATTAATATACATATTGCAATTTAAAAAGTGGCATAAGATTAATGTAGCTCAGTGGTTTGCAATGCAGTTTTTTGCCAACGCAAATACTTTTTAGGCATAGGATTGAGTCACATTGTTTCATTTCCATTTGATTTGCCAGGACTTTTGCAACAATGTTATTATTGTCTTGATTAGTGTCTTAGAATTGATATATTTTTCGTTTTGTAGAAATTCCTATCGGTGTCAGTTTGCTACACCTGCATTGAAAAACTATTTGTATGTACAAGGCTATATTAGGTACATAATCCTGGTTTATTATTGTGTCTAGAAAGTTCACGATTGCAAAGTTGACGTCCGAGCACAAATAACTATTTTATTTTATCTACCTAGCCACTATTTACGGTGTAGTATCACTTAGATGCCGTGCGCGGTCACCATTTCGGGTTTATTGTCGTAATGTAATCACCGTGAACACTTGAAATCGTGATTCAAGCGGTGTTTTTTTCGTACACTATTACACGCTCACTGATAGCGCACACAGTTATGCGGGCCATCATATCATTTGATGAATGTGAACAAATCGTGCGAATTCGAAAAATACATGCGTAGGGAAAATGCGGTCGTACATCACGAATCCCATGTCATCGTTTGCTACAACGCGAAAGGCGATGACAGAATCCCAACCGATAATTTTTCTATGATTCGGTTCCTAATTTTGTAGAAAATCATGGTGTACGCACTTGATGTGGTTTCACACGTAAATGTATCGATAATTTTGAGAAAGCAGAATTTTGATAAAGCTCTGTCGAGTGTTAAAATTAATGATTACAAGTATATAATGCCGTGTTATCAACAGCCATTTCCAAAACACATCCTCCAAAATAGTGTCTTCGTTTAGCTTTTGATTTACAGCAGAAGAATGATCTTAAGCTATAACGCTAAACGGAATAACGTGTTTGTCCAATGTATATATATTATAAATACAACCTGACATCAAAGCAATAGGAAAAAGGGTTAAAATCAATTGTGATGCAACAATAGGGGTTGCAACGTAGACCATAGTCATTAAGTTTCAGATTTATTATGCCTAATGAGTAGATTTTACAAAATACGTAGGAGGTTTTTCGAATTGTGTGTACTATAGCCAGTTTGAGTGGTGATCGAAAAATTTTCAGCCTTCGGGTGGTTTACACGTTGAAGCATGGTTAAATACTGCCGAATTACTTATTTGAACATTGTTCTGCTTTTTTTACTGGTTCCGGCTTAGAGATACCTATGTGCTCCTCAATTCTCGTTTAGAGATGTCGGCGGTGATTACCAATAAGGTAATATTCACGAGTGGAACATAAAAAGTTGCAAAGAACGAAACATTTAAGACGATCCGGAATATAATAATGAAAACTGAAGCAATGTCTAATTCTGTTACGTACTTCAACGAGGATTCTTGCCTTTAGATTTGGAAAGGCTAGGTTAAAAATGCTTTATCTCTTTTTATTTCACGTATGAAAGGTCCTAAGAACTGACGTTTCCTGTTTCAATATATATTGTCAGTCGTATCAAGCTGAATGGTGTTCACCGGAACACGATCCGATGTTGTTGAAAACCAGAATTTTTGGATGTCCGTTTATTAACAAACGTTTTAGCTGATCGGGCAATAGTATTTTTAGGAAACATTGTTCTGGAGCATTCGATAGATAAACCATATTTCCTGATGTATTGTGTTGTTTGTACCATTTTCAAGCGCACTATGGAGTAAGCAGTAGATTAAACACGATCTATATCGAGGAACGACAAAGCAGTCAAATCTGATCGGTAACCCGGCAAAACTGGAATTTCTATACGCACAATTTGACCTTGGATTTGGTAGTTTGTCTCATAATCTTATTGACCGATCGGTTAAAGCGTTGTCAAAAAATGTGTATCCAATAATTCTGGTTTTCAACAACGTAGGATCAAACTTCGGGGACCGCCGTTCTGATTGATGCGATTGACATTAAATATTGTATGTTGAAGCTACGGTACTTATGACCTTTAACGCATAAACTAAAAGACATATGCTGCAATTTAACATATCCTTTCCAAATCTGAAGATATGTATTGTCGATAAAGTATGCACAAGAATTGGTTATAGCTTCTGTAAGGAAAACCATTAAGGGTGCTTTTAAATCCTCCGTTTTCTACAAGTTTTCATTTTCCGCCTGTGAAACGGACAACATCCGTAGTTCCTGCCGACATGTTTACGAGCATTACGGAGCACATATAAACCTCAGCAATAACGGGCAACCGAACAATGCTGAGATCAGAAATTACGCTGTATTTCAACATGACTCAACGTGAAATTCCTACCCTAAGGTTTAAGATTTTGCGATCTTCGTTTAAAATAGCCAAATACACGCAATACGAACGACTCTCTATGCATTTTAGATAATCTACTTATGTATCATTTATAAATAACTAAGATATGCTAGTATATTTGTACGGGCAGGGAGTGGCTAAGTCTCAGGGTTTGATAGCCGGGACTGGCTACTGAAAAAATATTCCTTACATTCAATTTAGCAGATTGTGTTACATCGAAAATATTTAGCCCTAGACCCAAAAAAGGCAAGACTAATAGCAATTAAAAACAAATCGCATAAATTCAGGCAAAATAATTTCGTAAATATCGCTATTTTCAAAATTTTTGTTTAAGCGCCTTTTACAAGCCAACCTAGTAGCTATGTAAGACATGCTTTTTCATTCATGAAAATTACGCTATTGTAACTGGAAGGTTGTTTTACGAATATATGACCAAAACTATCATCAATTTCCATTTTTAGCGATTTTCCATTGTCGTCATATATTTTAGGCTTTAGAGCCGATTCCAACCCTTGTGACAATTTATCAGCCTCATTTTACTATTAGCTAAATATATTTGCAGGGTCTGGCTCGGCCCAAAAAATGTCACAATGGCTGACCACGGCTAGTCAAGCATAGCTTTAGAGCCGCGGCAAACTGTGACAAAATCCGGCCCTGGCACAAGGTAAATGAAGCATTATTAAGCACAAAATCAGGGGCTTAATGGACCTTCTGCGCTAAGACCCCCGCTCTTATTTAAGATTTTATTTTAACTTTTGCATATAACTTTGCAATCTACATACAACGATATATGTGTATACCAAATATCAAATGATTATTTAACCACCTCGCGATACAACCATATTGCTAAACAACCACCGTGAATAAATAAATATTTAAATTCGTTAGGAATAGAAGTAACCTAATATCAAATATTAGATATGTGCGATACAAATCAAATATAAAATTGCATTGAGAAACACACCGTAGAACATCTTCGGATGAGTTTCAAACCTAATTTAAATGTACCATAACGATAAACCATTTTGTTAACGAAGATTTGTTTTATTAGAAAAAGAATTATATTATTAAAGAATTTTTATTCAAAACAATATTGCGTTGATGAAATATAGATTGATTGCATTAAAATTTTTTTGTTCATGCAGTTGTCAAATAGCCAAATGCGTTGCTAGCGTTGTGCTAATCGCGATCGGAGTTTATTTTGATAGAATCTTCAAGACACTGAATTGCCCCTAAATCATAGGTGCGAAATGCCCGTTGTCTCAGGGGTAGATGGGCTAGAGCGGAAGAAGGCCCTCGCAGGGGTGCAGGCCAGGAGGTTAATTCTTGAAATTATTAGGAAAACAAAATTTTTCTCAGAAAATTTCCTTGATTTTGCCAATTTGCACAATGTTATCATAATTTCACCTACCAATTGTACTCCAATCCAATTTTTACTTTATTTTTACTAAAATTTTTCTGGTGGAGCTATACATACACCTTTTAAGGGGGGAGATTTAGCTTAGGGGTAGTCCGACCCTTAGAGACGATAACTCAAATTACCCATGGACACTTAATTTGTAGACAGTTCGCCATTATTAGTAAACGCAACATATAATGAAACCTAACGGGTAGCATTTCATTAGCAACTCATCACGGCGAGAACGTTTGTTGAACAGTACACAAAAGGCAAATAAATTCGTAATATAAACGTACAATAACGTCATAATTTTTTCCTTTCAGTGGATGACATTTATTATGCGCAAAATGCTTTTGACCGCATTTTGATATTTATCGCCATACTCACATTCCTAAAAATATTGGTTTAGACAGAAATTAATGCAATCAATGCCCAGTAAAATGCAAAGAAATTATTTGTTTGATAAAAGTAACACCACAGTATTATGAGATTTGTAAATTCCTAGTTGTTTCATTGTAAGAGAAAATTTGCATAAACTGTTTTATAATTTAAATAGTAAATTTTTTATCAACTGATCTGTGTGTTATATTCGCGCTATGAGCATGTTTAGTTGAGCAACTAGTCTCATTTTTTTACAACTTCGCCATATATTAGGATATTAAATTTATTGCTTAAGCATGTCACTTAATGATGCTTTATTTGTTTTCCTATATCTTAGGTAAACATCTATTGAAATTACGAGCGTCGTAGGTTTTTGTTTGACGCTGTAATTGTTAAATTTTTCTAATTAAAACATCGTACAAATGTATAAATTTATATATATTTGCCATTTAACCGACAATCGTGAGATCTATATTTGTTTCAATCAAGCGATGGGTCAGATCTTAATTTCTTGTGCTCTGCTTGTCGAATTCATTGCAACTATCTGTTGTCTGCGTCAAACAGTGTAATAGTTATGTTGGGATGAGGGAATCGCGTTACAATTATTCCGAAATATGTTATTCAATTTACGGCAAATATATACGTAAAACAAAAATAAGTGATAGTTGTAGCACATCCATAATGCGTTAAGTAATTTGTACGCACGTCGCAACGAATTCAAACAAGCGCATCAGCATGTGTTTGAACAAGCTAAACAACACAATCGTGCGTACAAATGACTTAACGCACGCCATGCTGTGCTAAAACTGACTTCTAATACACAGCTAATTTAGTTAAACGTGTGTTAAAACATTTCAATGCACGGCTTTACCTATATAAGCTGTATTACAGTTCTTGGTTGCAGCGCATATTTGAAAATTCGTGCTGCGCTCAGAAAAGTAAAATGAATACATTTGTCTATAACTGCAAAATAATACATAATACAGTGATAAATTCTTCGTGCATTTATTAATATTTAGTCGTCTGTAGCATAGTTAAATAAAACCTACTCAGCAATGAAAACCAGCTGTTCGTTAATAAACGTTCTGGATACATTGTAATAACCGTACGCAGCTGCATGCCGCAACTTTCTAACATCATGCCCATACGACCCCAGCTATCATAACCTCAAGGGTGGACCCTAAATGTTGCAATTTTGACACTTTAACTGCTCAGACCCAAGAAGCTACTGAGCTTAGCAAGTCGCAGGCGTGATTCACGAGGTGTGTTCGGACCCCCCTCCGATTGGTTGCGCATTTGGCTAGTATCAGGCATGATTACTGAGGTCCCCCAGGGAGGTCGGCACCGACACCTGCTCACAGGTCACAATGCCTAACCGATGTTCCTTATTCTAATCTTACACGGAAGTTGTTTGGTTCGATATCATCAAAATTAGATTTATACGTGTGTTTGATTTTAGTATGAATTTCTACTCATTCCCAATCCATTGTGATCTCTATCCAACCAATTAATTTTAGCCATAGTGGCTCCCACCCACAGGGTTACGACGGTCCCTGACAGTTTAACGTCGGACGCTCTGGTGAAGGATTTATTAATTGTGATTATTTAGTTTAATCGATGTGATTTGCCTAGTAAATTTTAGTTGGGCTTAGTGTTTAATAATGTCATGAGCAATCACTCTTATCGGTTTCGCGGATTCTTTTCGCAAGAATTTGTGCACTCCTTTATAATAAACATTAATTGCGAACCCTACGTGTCAACGCTTGGGATTTTCTCATCCTTAGGCCACGGCGTGTAGCATTAGCCAGTCCACACGGAGGAGATTATTACGCTTTCAGGTTGAACAACGCGGGACACGTTCGGTTTTCTAGATTTTATTGGCACTCATAGTCAACAGAAGCTAGATAGGAATACCAAAGTGGAAAACACGATAACACTAGATTACAAACGGAGTATTACCAAAATAAAATAATGGTACGAAGAAGCAGTCTGGATTACCCAAAACTTTGCACGAGCGATAATGTCCCCGTAAGCTTTACGGACCAAGGGAAAACCATTCTTATGACTCCAATTTTGACATAGCTCATCTGCAATAGAGGTTTCATATGAACGTTCCCACAATTTGGAACGATTGTCTGACCATATCGTGAATTCACCCAATCTAACTATTTTCAAAAATCGTATCGCTCAGCATAATTTTCGACCTTACTTAAATGGTCGGGGTTTGGTGGCCGGATGATCGGTCCTTCCCGGCCCCGCCAACATTTGTGTACACTTGTTTTGTTGCTTGTTTCCATTACTGTGAATGTACTATGTTCGGCGAATAAATAAACAAACAAACAAACAGAATAGCCAAGGCAAAAACTTAACTCATTTCTCATTGTCGCAGTTTGAAGTTACATATGGTATTCGGAGCTTAGTTCGCATTTAGTAGCCGCTGTACGAATGCGCAGGGGAGTTTCTGTTTTTGGCGCTGTTGTTTAAAAGCCGACATTGCTTCCTTTAGTTGATACCGTCTGAGGATTGTTTACTCAGGCACAAGGATGTGGCATAAATACGGATTTTGTTCTCCGTGATATAATCTCCACAGTGATTGGCGGTGGCAAGAACAGCCATTATGAAGCTAATTACAGTAGAATGGTTTGTAATATATAATAAAATTTCTATGCCACCGATAGAGGTCTTTAATTTGCGGGGTACGCGGGCCTGAAAAATTGTATGATCCTGGAGATACGGGCCCAGCTGCGGTGGACAAGCCTCAAATTTTGGCGGGTACGCGAGGGCTTAAAAATTTCTGCACTCACTAGCACATACGGGAATGAAATAATGTTTATAAGCTTCTCTTATTACGTGATCTCTTACGTTTCTGAGTTTCGTCCCTTACCAAAACAGTATCTGAATATTGGCGTATATAAATTGTTTTGGAAATTAAGGTATTTACAATACTGCGATAAATTGCGATTTACCAGAACGGAAGTGTAAATTTGGCGCCCCCGATACTGCAGTTATGATTATATAAACGGAAAGTTTGCAGATGCCAATTTAATCCATCCACCGTCCAGTTAATAAAAATCTAAAGACACTAAACTAAGAGTATATATCCGATAAAAGTAAACTAATTTAGTAATAAAACCATGATTAATTTTTTGTCATTGCTATAGCATATTCATGTATTTAATGGTTTACAGAGAAAATGGAGAAGAACCACGCTTTACAGATTGGATGGTGTTGATGCTTGCGAAAAGTGGTGTTTATGTTAAGAATATAGGATTCTAAATATAGTACTCTCAGCTGAGCTTTTCTACAATTATCTCTAAAGGGTTAAAAGTGTATTAGTGCTGTAATAAAACACATTGTAGCGTGAGAATAATTTTTCAATACACGTCTCTGTCTTCTCAAATTTTGGTATGGTTTGGATGCCCTGTCTTTGAGCTCATACATAGGCGCTATTGGAAATATATACCAATATATTTATATTCTTTACAGTATTTGCCGCAAAATATAGAATCAAACGGTAAAATACGAGTTGGCAAACGTTCCGCCTCTTTCGTAGCCTCTAACATGATAGCAATGAAATGATTTCACAACAAATATAAAATAATTTTAAGTCATCGATGAAACCAGACTACATTTTCCTAAAGGTATGAACAGCGATAACTAATATTCTGCAAGTGGTTCACTCTATCAATATCATCATTCTTAAAGCAAACTTAACCTAACAATCATATTTTCGTTAGCATTTGACTTACATGGGAAAAGGATCAAGTTGTCCCTTAAACTAAAATATTTACTGGCTCCTGTAGTGTAACTAACGGCTGCTATGTTATATTATGTATGCACAGTATTGTATATCAAATATCGACTATATCAAATATTAAATATTATCCTGCCACCTTTGCGACACCGCCATATTGCTAAATAAACAACCATTATAGTTGATCTTGAGATGTGTAATTATTAAAAGTATATAAATCCATTATCCAAAATTAAATATACACAAAGAAAATCAAATTATACAAGACGGTTTTGTAATAGCGTTGGTTCACGGTTTTGTAAGCTCGTTGGTTCAGCAACTTAACTCTGTTTTATGAAGCAGTTATAAAGCAGTAGTTTTGGGCAACAACAATGACTGCCGTTTGCCGTCGATTAAACGGCTGGCTGGTTTAAGCCATAGGCTGACCTTCAGAGGACTATTCCCGACGTCTGATAATGGCCGTCCATCGACTAAAGCTAGGCGACATTCAAACCCGGCCGATAACAATTTCCGGCAGTTACGGCGGCGGAAGCAATAGACCGACCGGCCTGTTGTCTATACGTTTATCGTTGTATTATAGCAAGTGAACAAAGCAATATTGCCAGAACGTTTTGATCTAATCGCCGATAGCCATCTAGTACTATCTTGTCATATTTAAGTATGCATTATGTTTATCGTTAAACTAATCAGCGTTTAATGCATCATTTACCTTAAGATGTGTGCGGCATGGGCGGATTTTGTCACAGTCTGACGCGGCTCTAAAGCCAAGCTTGCTAGCCGGGATCAGCCAGTGTGACATTTTTTGGGCCGACAAATATATTAGGATTAGCTAACAGTAAGGCGAGGTTGATAAATTGTCACAAGGGCCGGAATCGGCTGTAAAAGCCAGAAATATATGACGACACTGAAAAAGCATGAAAAAAATGAAAATTGGTCATACATATGGTCATATATTCGTAAAATATCCTTCCAGTTACAATAGCAGAAGTTTTATCTATTAAAGAGCGTGTTTTACATAGCTACTAGGTTGGCTTGTAAAAGGTGCTTAAACAAAAATTTTGAAAATAGCTATATTTAACTGCATTTATGCACCTTTCTTTAATTACTCCTAATCTTGCCTTTTTTGGGCTAGAGTTAATATTTTCCTAGTAACACAATCTACTAAACTGAACGTAATAATTATTTTTTAGTAGTCCTCCCCGGCTATCAAACCATGAGACATAGCCGCTCCATGCTGGTACAAACATACGAGCGTAGCTTAGCTATAAATTTTATTTAAGTGCCGATTATGGCTGTGCCTTTTTGTCACAAGCTGGAATTGTCTCTGTTACAGAATTCGGCCCTAGGTACACACATCTTAAGGTAAATAATGGATAATATGATATACCTCAGAACTTACCTTCATCAGCACAAAATACAGTACAGTCTATATATAGTATGCCTAGGGGCCGGGGAACTCTAGCTGTTGTATTGTACGATTTGCAAAACCTTCATGTGCGACTCGACTACATTTTCGATCAATTGCTGTAGTAGCTTTCATAGAAATTAAGGTAGTAGTAAGAAAAGGCAGCACTTAGCCGTCCTTTGGATGTCGGCCAGCCGATTTACTTCACAACCATCGTTGCCCAACACTAGACAGTTAGTAACATAATACATAAAGAGCAGAACAGTGGGCGGAAGTGTTCCACAGAAGCGAACATCCAACCCGAATGCGATAAATAACCTACAATATGCCCAAAACTTCACAGTATAAAAGTTTTGATAAAATTGAAACAAGTGGTTTTGGACATTTGATAGCACAACAGTACAAATAACTAAGGGGTTCTTCCTCCCTGTTACCTTGTTGAAGATATATACAGATGAGTGCAACATTGGAGATAGACTATAGGAACATGGTAAGATTGGACAAGATATTTAAACAGATACTAATGATAAACGAATAATTATTAGATCTTTTTCTAAATTCATTATTGACAGAGTTTGGGTTTGAACCCGGATTTCCTAGTGGCCCGTGTTACAGAAATATGCTTAACCCTTTCATGCCCGAATTAATTTGTGTATCGTGCAATGTTTGACAAAATCAAGCCTGCGCCAGGGATCGAACCCGAAACGCACGGGTGAAACTTGTGTACGCAAACCACTGAGCTATCTGAGAGCTGTTGCTCGGTTCCTTAAGGAACCTCACTATGCGAGCGAATAACAACGCACGTTCAAACGTACGATATACGACAAACTCAGTAAACACAAGGAGTCGCAATATGTGTTGCGTCCATTTGGGCCTAGTGGGCATGAGAGGGTTAGTTATGCGATAGGTTAATTTTTAATTAAGGCTATATCCCGCAATTTCTATAACAAAGGTCAAATCCTTAAGCTCTTACGAAATTATGTATGACGAAGCAAAGTTTAGAGTTTTTGGTCGAATAAGTTTTAGCCCTAAGACGTTCGCAGTAAACATTCCGCAAATACTTAGATTAGCTTTATATGTATGCGCAGAAAAGTATTGTATGAATTGCTTAAATTTGATACAAATCGTTCAACGTATTACCACGCTACAGACGGAACAGCTAAGCTTTATGCAGATTTTGATACAAAATATTAGAATTGAGCCCGTGATTCACACGAAACATACACTATGGTAGCAATGTTTGTAGTATATATGGATATGCCATTTAATGTCATATCCTCTGTGAAAATTTTAGTCAAGTTCATCCATACGAAATTTGGATTTATTTTGAAACGAAACAGAGGGTTACCGAACATAGTTTCGCCAACGGGTGGAGTTGCGCGGAAATATGCATGCATTCCCAACTACTGTAGGCCTGGTATTATATAATTACTCCCAACTACCGTGCTGGTGGTTGGGCTTTACAATACCTTATTGCAATAAATTCAGAGACATTCATAAACTCAACAACGACTGGTCGCGTGGATATCTGTGACTGCTCAAATTTTTTGTCTTGCTGCGCACAGGTGCAGTTTTGAAACGTATGTTGCTCAACTCACATCCTCACCTATTATCCGTGAAAAGCCTTAAGTTATAACCTTGTGAATTTCCTAATTTTGATTTCATCGTCTACAACTTATGCACAAATTGACATGTAGTTTTCAAATATAAGGGTATAAAAGCCTTTGCTTCCCTTGTTTCAGAGCTGAGACCAAACAACCTATCTTTTCGGGTGTAAATTTCAAATTCTTTAAGTACTTAAGTAAATCCTCAAGTATATACTTGTTTCTTCCACTTATAGGTATAAAAATTTATTGGTCCACATTTTGATTGCCATGTTTTCGAGACATTCACTTTAGGCAATTTACGTTATAAAAATTAATTTAATATTTTCAAAGGGTCACTAGGGTAGTTGTGACCCCGCCACTCTGGCGCTTAGTATGAATATGCTAGTACCTAAATACAGCAAATACAAAACGTTTAGTGAAATCAGTGTCAGCGTTTCAGAATTTTAACTGTTGCAGAAAGTTATACTCACTTCAACTTGTGAGCTACGAGCTTAAATACTTAATTATTGAAGTTCGGTCTTATAGAATTTAGGTCCTATCAGACATTAACAAAAAATGATAATTCAAAGTAAACTCCAGAACGGAAGCAGGTAACGCTACCTGATGTTTCACAAAGGTCGATGACATTACGGTCCATCGACTCCTAGGTATATCGTCCATTAGGTCTGCTTCTCTGGAAACATATTTAGTAAAATACTTAAAATTTTATTGGAAGATTGGATAAGAGGTCGCCTTGATGGCTGTGATTGACAGCTATATTAGGTTCCCTTTGCCGCTCTAGCTCTGTAGAAATGTCCATAAGACCGCTAATATTTTGTTACACGGGAAAGTGTTCAATTTTTTCTTACGTATTTCAGGTGTTACCCTAATTAATAATTTGCCTACCGGTGATTATAAGTGAAATTATTCGACCAATAGGTCATTCTCCTATTTTTAATACATAATGTCTTCCTGGTAGTATTTTTGCTACAGTATCGCTACGCAGTATAGTGAAAGGTGGGTCCAATTTTTGTATTTATCTGATGAGTAAAAAACTTTGAGGGTAATGTTACAACAAATTTCGAACATGCGATAATCCATGAGGACAGTTTTCTTTGCTCTCCTAACACCTGAAACGTGTTCGAATTAATTGCGAAATCTTGTTTGGTCTTAATAAATATTCGATTTATTAAGTTGACGATTTTATCGGTTGAAACCTGATTCTAGAAAAAAACAAATTTACTTGTGTTTCTAGTAATATTTCAAGTCCTTGAGAGTTCTATGCATGCAAATGTGAAGTATGTATGCTTTTGCTTATTACCACGCTGTCGATTGTGGTTGTTTAATGTTTAAATCTAAATTCTAAAGAAAACTATAGAATTTGTGATGCAAAAGTTAAGAGATGACGTTAGTAACTGGTTGTCGTCGGCTAAACCAGATACGATAAACACATATCTGCAATTAGTGCTTGCAAAGTCATTCCCAATGTACAGACTAAAAATATAGCACTTATTTTTTGTTAAAGACATCTCTGCTATGAATTGTAGGCATTCAATAGGTGTAGGTCTGGGGTTAGACTGGAAAAGACCCTGTATATAAGCCAGTAGCGCAGCTCAGTCGTTCTCTCCAAAGCTGTTGCCACTGGTAAGTAGCTCTATTATTATTTTGTTAAAAATTTCTTAAGAGCTGTGTATAAGCACGCAGTAACATAGTAGCATTTGGGGAAACTAGTGGTGGAGTTTGAGTAACTGTGGTACCCTAGTAGCTAAGCTTTGGAAGTCTTCTGGTGGCTTAAGAGTTAAGTGTATAGCAGGGAAGGACACTAATTCCCTTCCTTGCGGTACCTTTAGCTTGCATTGGTTGGAGATTTATCTGTCTACTATTAGACCTCACGGTGGCACTCGCCGCTTTCAATAATTATTCATTTGGGTACACTCCCACTTAACATACTTGAGGGTAGTTTGGGGCACACATACTACATACTAAAGGATTGGTAGGCTTATAAGAGTCGCATAAGTCAAACTCTATCTGAGTTACGCGTGGCAAGCATAAGGCCTTTTTGTCCAGAGGATCTTAGGCTTCGCTACACACGGCTGTCCGATCAACGTCCAGGCGACGACCAACCGACAGTCGTTAACAATTTTCTGCCGTGAACGGACTCGAAAGCTGTTCGACAGCAGTTAGTGTCCGTTGGTCTGATGCTCGTAGACTATATATTTACTGCTTTCTAACAAGTGAACAATAACAATTTTTATGTAATCCCTAACAGCCAACATGCAAAGATTTTGTACCGCCTGGTAACACCTAGTTATATTTAAAAATATAATATGTGTATTATTAAACTGATATGCTTCAGTGTTCTGTGATGGACTTCAAAGCCGGCCTTTGCCGAACGCTAAATAAAACACGTTCTAGCAATACTCTGCCTAGGATTTGGCCATTGCATTGTACGTCATGCAAACCATCTTATTTACACAGACCAGATTTTCAAGCAAATACTGTAGTGGCATTGAAATTTTAATTTGTTGTAATGGAAACGTTTTGGCAGTGAGTCGTCCATTAGCCGCCGCCCCGCCGTCGAGCCGACAGCAAAACTTTGATTTGTCGGGCGGTCATTGCGTAGACAGCCGGTCGTTGAGCGGTCGGCCGGTCGTTTAGCAGTCGGCCGGCCGACGAGCCGTCTGCGTGCTGTTGATTCTTCGGCCAGCAATTGAGCTATCGGCCATCTATTGTGCCTTCGATCCGCCGTTAGCTGACTGCCGGTCTAAAATTATACTGATCGGCTGGCCACTAGTCGTTTGACTTCAAACTCAGCCGTTGCCCAACACTAATTGTAACATTAACGTAGCGTAGCATAAGTAATTGTAATAACAGTACACTATGTAGCTTGTATTCTGCATTTTGGCTTGTCCACGTATCCCACCGAAATAAAGTTTGGCTATGTAAAACGTCTGCTAGAACAGCTCTTAAGAAAGTTACAAATGTCATGCTAGTTTGCAATAGTGAATCACGAACATATTGTGGCACGCATTGGCTCAAAACGTTCGTCTACATTCATAAATGTAGTGGCTTAACGCTTAAAAGCTATCATCAATGGTAGTTAGAGAACAAATCGTTGAAGAACAGCAGAAGTGTCAAGGAATTTGCACTGTGAACCACACAGCAAAGGAATTTATATAGCGCATGTGTGACATAGATAAGTTAAGTTTTAAAATCTCTGTGTTTAGCTGAATCATAGATATATGGCGATTTTAATCATGTAGCGACATCAAAATGGTTTGGCAGTACAATGTATAATCTGTAAAGATTTCCACGAAAAAGGTATGTAACGATGTAGCAGAACTATGAGAAACGACGACGTTTATAACAAAAAAGAAATCAAACGGCAGCTAAAACGAATACTAAACACAACAAGTAACTGAATCAGACTCCAGTAGTAATCTGATCTAATATAGCATATATGAACTAATTAGTGTAAATCACGTTGTTAGTTCGCATAAATGTCATAACTACAATGAAACAACAGTCGCGACCACAGATTCTCTCTTTAGATCACAGACAATGAACTACTAGAGGCTGGAAATGCTGGCTTTAATCGATAGATAAATTGTTTGTAATCGGTCGTTGCGACTGATAATGTTTTGCACTACGTTGAACCACTTTGAAAGGACCGTCGTTTGGGCATCCAAACTCTTTGCGAATCGCGGTGGACCAGAGCTTTCAGACACGATTTCAGGACCGGCGGAATGTAGACAGGAGGTGTAGGCAATCTTCACTGTGTTGAACGAAGCGGTTGTACGATAAAACGAAGACGTTTGAGAAAACTTGGTATATCGGTATTGGCTGAATTGGAATAAATAATCATTTCGCCAGTGAATCCAAAGGCAGTGCTAAAACAAGGCTCCTCCGGGGCTTGCCTTAACTCCGCTTGAACGTGCTTCTGAGTCCCAGCACAACGAGTGGACGATGATCAGGTCACTCGGAGCCATGTCATTTAAGTGCCGCTTTTAGCTGTAGATTAAATTGCTCGGCACAACTATAGTTCCTTAATGGCACTAATCCAGTCTACCTGTTCAGTGTTCCTTTCAACCGCAGTTTTACCTTTAAACGGTAACAAACGTCGTCGTTTTTCATAGTTCCGCTACAACCATAGCGTTTAATAGTATTGTAGAAAATTTCTTTAAGATCTAACACATATTTTATGCTGGAGACACGTTATGATGTTATCGCTACATTGAAATTTTGTCCCAATATAGTAACCACTGTGCAGTATAGAATGTGAGATTCTACGTTATATAAGAAAACGAAAGCCTGATAGCCCTCAGGTACACCTTCTAGCTGCTATATATTGGCTTATGAGCTCTGTGCAATAATATGGCCACTTCATTGATATGAAGTGACGGTGTATTGAACGAAGCATAGAATTTTGTGGCGTATTCCAAACTATAAATTTTTAAATAAATATATTAATTCATATCAAAAAATTTGACACAGAGTGTACAGTGTAAATTGATTTTTACTCTAGTTTAGAAAACAGACGCCTAGGACTACATACCACCTCGCTAACTGAGTCAAAACACATCACTATTTTTAAACAAAATTTAAAACCTTTTACAAATCCAAGTCACCATAACAGCTTGTTCTACGGTGTTTCATCGAGCATGTGCTTATTAATCATACGTCATGTGAGACAACGAAATCAACCAGGTTTGCTTGACACAGTCGTAAACACTTTGGCTTGCTACATTGTGAAAATATTTTTTAGAAGAATGTTAATATCCAAAATACCCTGTTTTTAGGTGTGCCTGACGATGCCTTGGCTACATAGGTTCCAGATGGTGATGACATTTATTACAAATAATAATCATATGACATAATGTAATATAATTCGGACATTAATATAATTTACATAATATACTATCTAGATTACTATAGTATAATTATGACATTTAATATAACCCTTTTAAATCGGGATTGTGATTTCAATAATACACTGATGGATATGAATTAAACTTTATATTTATGTAACTATTTTTAATCTTTGTAAGAGTGAAGCGATATATTTTTTACAATCATCATATTGTCAGTTGGATAACAGTTCTTTAATATGTAAATATCAAAAAGACTAAAACCAAACTGAGTGATGTATTTAAAGTCATGATTATGCCGTGCTTGATTCAACAAAGAAGATTCTATATTATACTTTCACAGGGGTCTCCACATTAGATCATCTCCAAAATATCAAAAAGACTAAAACCAAACTGAGTGATGTATTTAAAGTCATGATTATGCCGTGCTTGATTCAACAAAGAAGATTCTATATTATACTTTCACAGGGGTCTCCACATTAGATCATCTCCAACTGTACAAGCACTCCCTGCATCTTGCTTCCAACTACAGCTGCACTTGGCCAACGATACTCGATATTTCTTTGTAATTGTTCTTTATGCCAACGTTTGCGAACTGTTCATATGATCAATCTTTTGCGCTAGTATTTGGACGCTGTTAAGAAGAGCTTGTTGTCCTTTCTGCAGATCGTATATTCGTGACTGAAGATCGTTCTGTACCTGAATACATTCGAATTGTGTTATAGAGCTAATTTACAGCAAAATTAATTAGCTTTTTATGAATGTTTTATTACTTAGTTATACAAACTTTATTTTTACTACCTTTTTCCCCAAAATATACCAATGGCATTATGTATACATAATTTGTAGTTTTTGTATGAAAGGATTCAGCTGTGATACCGTCCACACCCTAGCATATATATCCACATTTCTTCGTTGCAAGAATTGGTAGCGAGTATCGTAGCAATTTAAACCGTATAACTGTATGCAATTCAATGATGCCCTGTTGTAGGCTATAATTGTATGCCATGTGATATAGTTTTTGGTGATGCGCGCGTCATCTTTAGACGCATGTAGCTGGATATATCTTTTGTCAAGTTAATGATATCAAAATGGATATCCGAACATAACTCACGATTTTACTTGATGATTTCTGGTATAACAACAGGCGGTGCTGCTTGCGTTGCTATTTTACGATTTGTCATCCCGTTTTAGTGACCGTGCGGACTTAAACACATAATTCCAATCGCTTTTTTCATAACAACTTTTAATACACTCACAGGGCGGGAACACAGCTATGCGATTCAGCATGTCGTTAAATGAACATAAAGAAATGGCCGAAATCGGCAAATGTACTTGTACGCAAGTCATGAAACTTGGATTATTGCAATAAAATGCATATTTCATTGGAGGTATATTTCGGAAAGAATAAAAAGTTTGGTGCCATACTAGCTGTATAACGACATTTATTCACGTACGAAAACATAAAGGTCTATTGAAGGGAAATATTCGCTGAAAATGATTTCAGAGCCTAAACAGGTTTAATTTTTCTAGTAACAATGTAGGAAGTCTGGCAATGTAGGAAAGTCAACATGCTAGCGTTGTAATGCAAAAAAAACTAAAATAAAAAAATATTTCAAATGCACTAAAATGGAAATAATAGAACCCGTAACTTGCAATTCAATACTAAACTAATAGAATGTAGTATTATATATAACCTAAACGACTGACAGCTTTAACATAGACGATGATAAAAATTCCTTTAAAAGGTGAGTAATAATTTGGTCTCTCATAGAATTTTAACGTGGCGTTTTCATTATATAATAATCAGAATATGGAAGGGTTTTCCTGCACCACATCAAGTGAAATGCCACATCTTTAGTTCTATAACGCAACTAAGGTATAACACGGAACATATGTTTCGTTGTTATACTATGAACTAACATAAAATGCGCCCGTCAGTCATCATATTTTGTAATATCCGATATCGAACCGTAAACCCTTGTTACTGAAATATCGCCGCAATTGGATCGGTTTTTCGTTAACAGAAAATTGGCAAAATAAAAAACAAGACCACGAAATTACACCTTGCGTTCTGACAGAATTTTTAGCGTTTTTAATTTGAAGAAAGTGGTTATGTCATAAATATCAATTTTTTTAATATTGAGACTTGTTTCTGTTCGCAACTTAGTTTAACTTAACAGTATGTCGTAAATTGACCCGTGCTTTTGTTTAGCTCATTGTGTTTGCGAACTAAACCCGCATAACTCAAATCCTGAAAACATTCTTCCGGGAAAAGTCGATAATTTTCGATGAATTTCCGCAAACACTAAATGAGTTGACTTCTACCGCAGAGATGTGTGTTTGCGAATAGTTCTGGGCTAGATTACGGTTGTCCAATAAATACAAGGTATATAACAATTTTTTTATCTGAACTAGAAAAACAGGATGGTTGATGTGCGCGAGCTAAGTTTACTGTATCATTAGTAATATTATACCTTACCCGATTAATATCTACAAGACGATTGCTTTGTTCGGTTAGCTTACGCTGCTCCCATTTGACACGACGAAATCTGGAAATTTAATATAATCAGATCTTGACCTGCTTATTATTCTTGTAGTCAGTGGTGTAATTAAGAGATTCTCAATCATACGTATTCTATGAATGCAGCCCAATTCTCAGCGCTTAACAGTAACATTTCCGTCAGTAAAATGAGCCATGCACACAGAAATAATTAAATATCTGCATTAGTGGCTAAAAATGTGCATTTTGCTTAAAAACACTCGTAAAACACAGAGAAGACCTTATATCATCAGAAATATGCATCCTGAAACCTTTATATATATTGTAATGGCATAATAATAATATGTAATTGTTTGAAAACGTAAATATAACCATACAAGCTCAGGTTAGCTCCTTGAATCCGCCCTCCTCTCCCCCGAGGGCCGGGTTATCTCCGCGGGCAGGTGGCCTGCCCTCCCTCATGGAGACTCCGTAGGCGCCGAACCCATATGTGGTTTTTGTTGTTCCCAAGGCGCCGCGCAACCTCCTCCGCCCCCCGCCCGGGTCGTCCGCATCCCCTTTGAGGCCGAATACCGCTTTCTTCATGGACGCGGCTACCCTCTGCGACGTCGGACCTTGAACATGTATGAACATGACTATATAAAGATTTAATTATATATAAACCAACTTACTCGTGAATAGCAGCAAGAAATCTTCGCTGATGAATTCGCAACATAAGTTCGTCAGGCACTTTCAGACGATATTTGTATATGTACCACGTTTGTTGTAACACTGTCGCCGCAGCATGGTTACGCTAAATATAAGTACTAGGGACATTGATAGAGCCTTGTACTGCATATGAATGACTTTGCAGGTATATCAATCATCGCTCAAATAGCTTATATGGGTTCGACCGGTTAACATAAAAACAAATTCGATATTCATGAATGACCTTGTTAGAAATGCTTAACAAATGTCATCGCGCACCTTCCTTTTGTTATCTGACAGCTTGGGACACGTGCCGGAGGAACTCCTGTTCTTAGGGCCAACAATAGATAAACAAACTGCAAATATACGAAAGTATTAGCGCAGCCGACATCGACAAAATAAACATTAACGAATCTTTGTAAGAAAACCAGTCAGGCCTCCGATTAATAGTGCAAGATGACAATTACTAGTCTAAACCCCATGCTATTCCCCATGATTGGTCAATACGGCTAAGTAGTTATAAATAGTGTATACAGTCGCATGTGTAACGAACAACATGATACGCAATTACATTCAAATATAAACCGAAACTCATACAAAAGCGTTAACAGATAAATTTTAGTACAAGTAAGAAACTTACCTTACTAGCCAATTTTGTATCAGACATAAATGCGTTGACATGTTTTTCTGCTTTTGTTAGCTCCAGCATGCGACTGACAATGGCGACAAGAGCCGAAGCAATACCAATACCCTTAAATAAATAAATATGTGTTTCCTGATAACCTACAGCTGCATCTATTAATGTGATTTTTTCATTCAACATATAAAAATACTTCGATGTCCAATAATGTCGATTTGCAACATTGCATATAGTAAAGCGTAGTGTTAACCCAGTTCGTCGTGCAGGGTATATATTTGTACGTGCGTTGTTATGCGACCCTATTTCGAAGGTCGTTAAGGAACCGAGCAACGGCTCTCAGGTTGCTCTCAGGCTCTTAGGTAGGCGTATGATTTTTGCAATCTAGCAACATAAGTTTGATTCTTTAGCACTGACTTGATTTGGGAAACATGGCACCATATTCAACAAAAATAAGGCGTTAAAATTATAGGTCACAACATATCTGCTATTCCAGGTTGCCTCAAATTTTCTAGAACTTATCACACAACCTAGCGCCAATTTATTTTGCTCTTAACTGTGATTCTTTCTGTTTTGGCTGCTCCTAATAACAATAATACCATTGTGGTTTTGGAAGTTAAAATAATCATAGTATCTGCAGCATAAGCTAGTACGACGCACGGAATACATCTCTGATACAATTATTTGTGTGCATTCACCGTTTGATTTGTTTAATAAAGTCTACTTGTTTAATATTTGAAATATATGACCTAAATATTTTTAATTTCCAATAGATTCATTTGCTGGTAATAAGCTAGTTACATACACCGGACAAAGATAATACAACGTCGAAAAAAATTTCAATTTATGTCTAAAAATTATTTTGTCTAAGATGTTACCAAACACTTTCGCGTATTGTTTTGTTGTAATAAGTATATGGAATCTATCTATTGCTTTCTAATTATGGTTGTATAAAAGGGTGTCAATTTCAGCGCCTGGATTGTTGAAGTCGGTCGTGATCGCCTAAGTGACGAAGATGTTAGCACAAATCACAGCACGTTCGTCAGTTAGTAATAAGTGTCTGGAATCTGGCTACTGATTTTTAATTATGGTTGTATAAATGAGTGTCAATTTCAGCGCCTGGACTGTTGAAGTCGGTCGTGATCGCCTAAGTGACGAAGATGTTAGCACAAATCACAGCATGTTCGTCAGTTAGTAATAAGTATCTGGAATCTGGCTACTGATTTTTAATTGTGGTTGTATAAATGAGTGTCAATTTCAGCGCCTGGATTGTTGAAGTCGGTCGTGATCGCCTAGGTGACGAACATGTTAGCACAAATCACAGCATGTTCGTCAGTTAGTAATAAGTATCTGGAATCTGGCTACTGATTTTTAATTATGGTTGTATAAAAGGGTGTCAATTTCAGCGCCTGGATTGTTGAAGTCGGTCGTGATC
The DNA here is from genome assembly GCA_030248225.1 of Trileptium ribeirensis. Lineage (NCBI taxonomy): Eukaryota > Metazoa > Nematoda > Enoplea > Enoplida > Thoracostomopsidae > Trileptium > Trileptium ribeirensis. The sequence continues at coordinate 9,710 of JASANE010022190.1, read as the reverse complement.
GCCTAAGTGACGAAGATGTTAGCACAAATGACAGAACGTTCGTCAGTTAGTAATAAGTGTCTGAAATCTGGCTACTGATTTTTAATTATGGTTGTATAAATGAGTGTCAATTTCAGCGCCTGGCAAATCACAGCACGTTCGTCAGTTAGTAATAAGTGTCTGGAATCTAGCTATTGAATTCTAATTATGGCTGTATAAATTGGTGTCAATTTCAGCACCTGGATTGTTGAAGTCATTTTTGTTCTATATATGGAACCAAATTTGAATCAGATATCTACAACGGCTTTGCAGATACAATATATAAGGTGATTTTTCAACGCCCTTCGGGACTTTACCCGAGTCTCTTCGGCTCGATTTTTCTGGAAAGATTTTGGAATCGGAAATTGTGCGAATCAATCAGCCCCGCCATAGTTGAGTTATGTTTTCCAGCATAAAAACACGGAATTGTCAAATGGTACCACGATCCGACCAGTAAAAATTTTTCGCCTCGCTTGTTTAACACTCTACGCTTAGAAGTCAATAAAGACCTGTGCAATTTTTAGGTGTATTGCAGTGCTGGGTCAGAATGTACCACTTTCATTTCTTGGATCTAAATATACAAAGCATGTATATAGTATATTCATGCGGCAACCTCAAAGAAGTTGGAAGTATTTTAAGTTTCAACAAATAACAAGTATCTAATTGGCAGAGGAATTTAGCACAACATTTCCACGGTGAACAGTAGATGTTCGTCACCCATGATGGAATTAAAAATATTTTTCATCACGCATTCGGCCTAAAAGTAATACGATGTCCAATATCTTAACTTGTTTATTAGATAATATGCTTAGAACTCCGTTTCAGGTCTATTTAAAATTTCTATTAATGCGATTTTCAAATAATTTGGTATATGTGTTTTAACTGCTGTGTCATATAATTTGTTTCATTTATTGTTTCAGATATTATATTTCAGTTTGCCATATATATATATATATATATATATATATATATATATATATATATATATATATACATATATATATAACACTTAAAGAGTTTAAAAGTCAAACATGAAGCGATTGGGCTTATATAACGTTATAAGCTGCGCCACTATGTTCAACAACATGTAAAGCCAAAAACATTATTCTCTTTTTAACATGTAAACTGCAATGATTTTCGACGAAATAAATACGCAACATTACCACAATTCCTGTCGATATAGTTAGCATTCGTCCACAATATGTATGTGGCACAATATCGCCATAACCGATCGACAAAAACGTGATTACAATTAGCCAAAGTGAATTTAGAAGTGAAGCGCCACGAAAATGATGAACGGCATACTGACTGTGACTATAATTGTCGCCGGTAACGCTGTTGGCAGCTGTTGATGTATTGTTGCGAGCAGCAGTAGAACCCGCACTTGTCATTGTAGAAGTAAAATTCACGGACGCATGAATAAAATGATTTCGATCGCCTGCTAGAGGGCCAGAACTTGGATCCACGTAGTAGGTTTTAATTGGTCCACTGTGCGGCATTGCGTATCTGTAATTGTCAAAGTATTGCCTTTTATTGAATAATGACAGACCTACTATTTGCTGTCCAACCTACCTTAATACTATTGAGCATAACTGTCAATAACATAACTGCATTTTAGAATAACAGTTGGCTTTATTTGGCTTAAGTTTTTGCTGCGCTTGTATTGGTCCTATGACAGACGTGCACTGTTAATATCATCCCGTGATTTCAGATATGGTTACGAAATAAGAAGGAAAATTTTTTTGGACCACAATCGATTAACCTTCTGGCTTCATCTGATTAACCAATATTTCAAAACAATAGCGTTAAAAGCAACGGTCTCAGCGCAGCATCTAGTTTTATGCTGCAACTGAGGAAACCCACGCTTTTAACCAAGTATTTTTGTGGTCAAAAAATAGTCGCACTGAAATGGTTTCAGAAGATATTGTTTAAAAATCTTAACAAAATACCAACGAGAGATTTATGAGATTACTTTCCATCTACCCTGCGTTCTTCATTATAAATAGCGGAATTAAACTAATAATATGTTTTTACAGAGCACAGCTAAAGCTAGTCGCTGCATAGTACAACGAGAACAACTTCGGAAAAGTAATTTTTTTCGAGTCACAAAAATAGTTATAACAAGATTAATCGTTTTCCTGTAAGGTTTCAGGCTTGTGCATATTTTCTCCAAACCAAACTACTGCCACTTACCTACGAATACTTGAGCTAGACGACTGTAATTGGTAAAATAGAGGTATTCTTGCGTTTTCAATCGGTATCAACCAAAATTTTATGACTTTAAAACGGAGCTTGTTGAGATTTATGTAACATGTATATTGTAATGCATTGTGCAGACTAAGTATGTCGCGTAGTGTATGTTTGTAGGTTCCTTAAAGAACCGAGCAACAGATTTCACATAGCTCAGTTGTTTGCGTACGCTGCTCTCAACAATGCGATAGGATTTCGATAAATGGCGCCATTTTGACTCTGTCAAACATCGCACGATATACAAACTAGTTCGGGAGTTAAAGGGCTAAGGTACTGGAATGATAGTATTTTATTATAATATATCATACAGCTACGCTGCTGTTGGTGAACTCATAACTACTATGAATACTATATTTAAATTCTATTGTTGGGAAAAGAAACGAAAAGGTGATAACACAATAATTATCTTACTTGAAAAAGCAACACAAATGTAAAACAAAAACAGAATATAAAATGTTACGCCTAGCTATGTAATAAAACCATTTATACATTAGAAACACATACTAGTTTTTAATAAAACCATCTTTGTTACAAATTTCTGCGACTGCTGTGATAACTAGTAAAAATGTTTTTTTAATAATTCTAAAAACCGAGTGTTCCTTGGGCTTATATATTGAAGCAGCAGCCAAACATTTTTCACCGGCAACTTATGGTGTGTAAAATGTTTGCCAAGCAGAAATACTTTGGAATTTACTGCAATTTTTATGACATTTATTCACCTATTTTAAATTTTGTAGTTAGTACAGTTTACGAACCAAAACCACATAAACGGGGTGCTGGGATATTTAGAGAAACACCCCTGACGCATTAATTCAGACAGCACCGCGCAATGTAAAGTTTTATGAACCCTAAACCTTACCGTTCGCACTGTGTAAAAAGCCAACTCATTGCTACCCAAAACGATAGCGTAAATACAATCAGGACTTTCAGCGGTTTTTCACGCATTAGAGTTTTTGTTACAAATTTAAAATCCACGTTGACCCGATTCATTGCCGCAATGCTACGTGTAGCAGCATCTGAAAAGTTTGCAATGTTACTGTAAATAAAATATTTTCATTTTAAAGGATGTCACGAATTTAACAAGATGTGTATACGTATGTGAAATGAATATAAGCACTAATGCTGTGTTCACATTGCGTCCGATCCGATCTTGTCCGATTCGATTAAATCTGATGTCTTTTCATACTTCCACCCGAGCAAATTTTATATACCGTATGTAATGTGTACGTATTTTTTCACGCCACATTACATTCGATAAAGTTTTGCATTCTGTATCGAGTCGGAACGTACCGGATCTTATGTGATGTAACATGAATACTACATGTACTCTACAGTTGAATTGGATGCAGTGTGAGCATAGCCTATAAATTCACTCAGGCGACACAAACAAACAGTTAATGTCTATAATTAATATCGCTGGCTAAGACAAAATGTTCATGGTTAAAAATAGTAGAATAGTTGTTCTATAACGCAGTTTTTTCATTCATCAGTATAACTTGAAAAGAGTACATTGTGCATCTGTTTGTTACAAAGAGCAATTCGCGGAGCGTTCACAACTAAAACAATTTGTTTCAACTATGTGATACTAAACTTTGTATGCGCCCAGCAATAATCGTCTTTTCTCATTCCCAAAAAAATCCGTAATCAAACAATTTTTTGGCAGTCCTATATCCATTTTCAAACGGTTTAAAACATTTGCGTCACGAGTTTAAAAGCGTATAAATAATGTCACCGAATATTTTAATGAAATGTTACCGAACATTTTAATGAAATTGTTAAGTTGTTGCTGAACATACTTTTACAGAATGTTAATTTAAGGCTTGTCATTCGGGAACAGTATAACATCCGACCTTAAATTGTGTTAACGAACAAACATGCAGACTAGATAGCGCAGAGCGTATGGATTGTTGTTCGCAAACATGAATAAGTTATGCGAGTGCGATATTTAATCAAATTTAATTAAGAATAATGCAACACGTCACTGTTCGCGAACAGATACGTTTAATATTATTATGATTGAATCAAATTAAATCTAGCATAATGCAGCCATGTTAGCTAACAACAAAACAGGGTCGTATGTTCGCGAACACTACGTTGTGCGTTAGTCACCAGGATGTAATTGCTTATCACATTCCTTTTAATATACTTTATGATCACAGCTTGCCCTAATGTTCGCGAACACACTGTTTGAGAGTTCTGATCTTAAACGTAGGCATTTTATATCCAGTTCTGTTTTTGCTAAAAAATTTGTTGTGTTAAAAATGGTATTTGCTTTCGCGATGACGAATGTAATTGTTCGCGAACTAATTTGTGCAATGGTATAGCAGAGGTTCGCGAATATATCCGCTAACATCTTTACGAGCAAGCAAATGTGTTTTGTATCGCGAAACTGGCTAGGCTGATGTATTTCAAGAGCGTGGATTAGCCCAAAGATACATTTTCGAAGAGTTATTGAACCATTCGGCTACGTATTTAAACAGATGAGTATTTTGTTCGACTACAAAATGGAACTTTGCAACACTAAATCGAAATTTGACTGAGTATCGTTCGCGAAAAATCGATGGCAAAACAGCAGTTTGTTTCATAACAACGGATTGCGGTCTCAGATCACTTTTTGCAAAACAGGGTTATGGCTGGGCGTATTTTAAGTTTAGAGGCGCACTACACCATTGAAAACTGCTTACGACGACCTAGGATTGCTAAAGAAATTTCGGCTTTGCGCAGATTTGCCGACCACCCAAAACAAAAATGTTGAATTTAAGATATATTTTTCCTCATGACCACGTAAAGTTTTTGCTATTGGACTGCATATCTAGGTTCTTGCAGAGCAGAGACTGAAGTAAAGTAGACAACTCTACATCACGAAGATTTATGCGGCGATCACGCTATAATGTCGCTGTAGCGAAGACTATACAGCACATAAGATGATAGTGAAACTATCACCATATTGTAGAAACAGGGCATTCCTGACACTGTTTATCAAATTTCGTTTCCAGTTAGGGTGCGCTTGCTACCACTGTGTTTTATTAAATTGTGTCAGTGACACCGTCAACATATTGTCTACATAGTGTGACTAGCACCAAAAGTGACAGCCCTAGCGTAGTAGATACAAATACTTTAAACGACTTAATCGGAATTAAAGTTTTAAACCGTTGTTAATAGCTAACGGCGTGTCAACTGCCAGTCTAACAACATAGATATGTGTGGTCCTGCCCATACCGTCAAGTTATTAGACACAGACGGTGTTAGACATACGTTTGACGCATTTAAAAATGTCTGATGGTGTCCGTCACACAGCTTGTTTCCCCTTAAAATAGTAAGCTAGGTACTATTTAAAACTTTTCCAAAAAATATGCACTGTGTAAGCCACATTGTGTTCTGTAAGGTCTGCGTGAAAACGTCCGGTGTATATAGGCTCCAAACAGCGGGGTACTATAATGTGAACGTCGCATTAAATAAACCACCTTTTTTCAAGTGTTGTACGTTTGTGCATGATACTTACTTTTTTCATTGCTTTTCGGGAAACATGAAGAATATGAACAAAAACTACGAATCATATAGTGGTGTTAGTTGTGATTTTCGTAGTCAAGCGATTCAGGTTGGGACACTGTTCGGACAGAGATTTGTTTAACACTTTGCGAAATATACAAATTATGCACGAAAAAATTAAAGTGTTGAATAAAGAAATGAACAATTTCACTCGGAAGGAAGCTTTATTGTCGAATATAGTTAATGCAGAGCATCTTGACTGCTTCCACACGAATTACATTTTTAATAACATAGCTAGAGGTGGGTTTTGGATTCTTTTACTATGTTGACTGGTGGTTTTAAGTTACATTAATTGAACGCCAGTGTTCAGGGTTCTTGGGAGTTCCGCTGACAGTGGCGTCTAACACTGTTTGAACTGAGCTATAGTGTTTCAGGGTATAAATAGCCATATCAGCTACTCTTCAGAAACTAAGAGGGATGAATATAAGTGAATAGTTTAATGAAGGTATTTTGCTGGGTTGGTAACAGGTTCCTATTCGTGCATGAAGTCAACGATCAGTTTCACAGTCGCTCGTAGTCAATCACGGTAAACGTGATAATTGAATGCTGATACTGATTTTTTGGAAAGCGATGTTTTTTGCGATTATCGTTTTATTGCTGTCGCAGAAGTTCAGAACTTTGTGCACTCGTTCATTCAGAATGCAGAAGTTCAGTACTACCGGAGTACCAGTTTCGCCGATTTGTGTGTCTGTTTGTGTGAATTTCTGCAGCGGTTAGACTTTAAAGATATATCAAGCTAAATTGCAACATATATAATGGATGTACCAAGCTGCTGAGGCTCCATTATCCACAAACTGAAACACTTTGTCTACAAACGGTAAACACAATAACATCAGAGGCTAAACGTCGCAAGTGGATGTAAAGAGCTGCTAAGGCATGTTGTCTACAAATTGAATACCTCTGGCACACTGTCAGAAGGGGGTCTTACACACCTTTTTATAATTTTTTTCAAGGATAGCTAACTAGGGGCATTACCACTTCTCGGCAATGTCATAGCGTTTCTTCTTTGCAGTTTTATTGACGGTGTGCGGCATTATCTCGTCAAAATTCATATAGTCTAGATACAAATATCGAAATTTAAGGAATTACGCAACACAGTTGACTAATACACCGCATTAGCTACAGACAGTGTCAGTTAAAGTTAATTCGCGCAAATTGGTAGCTAAATGTGTGTAACACACTGTAAACAAAAAATGTAATAGCTAAAGGTGTGTCGTACACACTCAGTAATTGATTTATGGTATGGGTGTGACCCTGACTGACTATACGGTACGACCACAACTTCAGGGGCCAAAAGTTCCAAATAGCGGGGACATTATAACATGAACGCCGCATAAGGGCTGGGACAAATACAAAAAATAGCTCTAACTCATTATTTACCTTGAAACGAATTACTGTGCAATACCATATAACGACATAGTAAATAGAATCGTAAAAACATTGGAATCGACAACAGGACGTCAAGCGGAATAGTCGATATGCTAACGATTCGATGTACGCTAGTTCCACCGGCATCCGACAAATAAGGCCATGTTATTGCTGAGGTCCCCGGAAAAGGACAAATTAAACAAATAACAGTTTCTTCGATGAGTTGAAAGACACGTCGCCAAGTAATCGCTACACGCCAATCATCAGTTCCACTGTCGATCATTATTAGCTAAAAAATTCGAAGTCAACTACTCACAAACTAAGCAGATACTGTTAAACGGATTTAATTCAGTATATCGATTTATTGGTACCTTGAAATTTCATTCCTACAACAAACATCATAAGGATTTCACCTGAATTTGGTTCAGCTAAACAGCAATAACACAAATACCTCGTTTTCGAAGCATACCTCAGACATAAACCACCTCAATTTTGCTATACTATGCACAAAACCAAATTGCTGTATATGAAAAAAACACTATCATGCATGATGCGTTGTCGCAAACAAGATATTGATATATATTGCTAATATCTTAAAAGAACTATATTGATTTTGACTAGTACATTTACGTTTTTCGACCTCATCACTCTATTAAGTTTAGATCAGTTTGAATGTTAAATTTTCGATGAGTCGTTATGAGAAGAGCTTCAAAAGATCGCGAAACGAAGAAATAGAGGCCATAACTTGACTGAGCGTCTATTATTCAACTAGCTTTGGATGAGGGACTTAATAAACTAAATTTTAAGTTAAATTTTAATAAACTAAATACTACATTTTCGTACTAAATCATCGGCTTTTATATAATAGAAAAATAATAGCAGTATTTGCCATGAAACATATAGTCCCATAGTTGTGTTTTTACCAATTTTGGTTATGTCCAAACAAATACCAAAAAATCAGACAGCATTACAGCAGTACGGTAGAGGATAGTTTACATCATCCTTCGTTTCTTTTTTTTAGGTCAATATTTTGGATACAGACATGTATTTCTACATAAAATACGCTAAAGCTGTATCTATTGACACTTCAAAATCCATTATCTTTGTCAAATAACACCAATCTTTAGCGCAGAATGTAGTCTGCATATGAAAGCAAAGCCTTCGTCATCATAGTTCCTGCATAGAACAAATATATTTACCTGAACTTCATAGGAATGGTAACAGTATATTAACACGACTAAGACTATTGATGAGCAGACGATAAGGGAACGCATCGAAATTGACCATATTGAGTCCTGAAATAAAAATTAAAAGTAATAGTAAATCATGATTCAGATTTATAATAAATAACGGTTTCATAAGTTTCAAATGCCAAGTAACTCTCTATGACATGTCAATAGGTAGGTGGGCATAGAGGTATATTTAGCATCACTTAATAATTTTATATACCTTATTAACGCAGCTACCGTGGAATCAGAGAAACACAAATTCCGCAACAAATCAATTAGAACCCCTGTTTCGTGTAAATGAACGACTAAGATACCTGAGCGCTAGATATAAAAGACTTGGACAAAGGCATGCATCTTTTTGAAATCACCCGAAACTTTAAATAAATATGTGCAAAAACTAATTTAATTGTTTTGACGTTTGAATAAAAACCTAAAAATCAATTTAGTTACATAAATATAAATTTAATGATTGAAATAATGTTAACTTGAATTTAACTTTTAATGTGCAGGAAAATTTACATTATATAGTAGGGAGTTCTTAAACTTTTATTTCAACCGCATTTAATTCAGGATAAGTCAGAGAACAATGCTTATATATGCAGCTTTTCAGGTTTAATTCTTACAGTTTGTTCTTAACGTGCTTAAAAAACTAATTGCAACTCACGTCTAAGATAAAATATTTAATTCAGAACTCGAAGTTACCTGCTAAACTCTGGTTGAGTTAGTTTAAATCATGGTACTTAACTCAGGTTCCAATAAACTTAAAATGCACCTCACGCAATTTTGCAGTGTATATACATATATATTCATAGTGTCCATAGGCTGTAGGAGAGTTACTCCCTAAACGTAGGAACTCGCTAAGTCAGATTTATATCCTGCAACAACCATCGATTATTTTTAGCAATTTTGAGCAAAATTAACTAAAACTTGGCGGGAAGATTAGATTAGAGCTTTGATGGAGGAAATTGTTGAGGAAAAATAAACTTGGGGTTACTGGTGAAAGTTTTTGCGTGCCGTCTGGCCTGCCGAGCGCCCCCGCACTCACCCTGAGACTGTTTACCCTCCTAAGCTGACGGATCTTCGACATGTCATTGGATATATCGATTTGATTTGTGCATCCAATTGTCTGGGAGAATATCTTATAAATTTGAAAAAAATATTGGTTTTGAAGTGTTCAATTGGGATTTGATTGTTCCACTAATTTCAGGAAATATATGTAAATTGTACACTGACGAGGTCCGAAGTCCAAGGAAGGATAGCGGGTGCTTCGGGGAGAGGTCGTCCCCAGGATGGATC
>JASANE010022189.1:0-28359 GCA_030248225.1 Trileptium ribeirensis | reverse complement strand
CAATCGCCTCGCAATCGTTAAGGCTACTAGTGTATGTTTTGTGTATTATGTATAGATGTGTTTTGCTTTATTTCAATTTGTTTCGATGCGATAAACATCACGGTCCCCACTCGACAGGGAAAATATGGAAAACAGGGAAATTATCGATTTTTGCAGGGAAAAAATTGTCGAGTTCCCGCGGGGACCCTGAAACATTGTTGTTCTGTTATTTTGCCCATTTCCGATTGAGCGAACGTTGAGCGGGTTCAACCCAAAAGAACAGCCCAAAATTGAGCTGTTCCTATTGTTTACAATACCGCTACGTATTGCATTGTTTATCTTTTTTTCACTAATCATTGCTGTTACACAATATAACGTAATAAAATTGTCTCGGCTGAAAACAGACGAATATTTAGGCTTGGCACGGAATTTACGATACAATAATTGATGTAGTCCACAATTCAGAACGTCTATTGTATATCTTGTAATAAAAGTCTTGATATTTTAATAGAACACTGACACTGTCACTAAAATGGTTGTGGCAATGCAGCGTAAAATTCGTGTCATTTCATCAGAATTCAAGCGATTATTTCCTAAAACATCGATCCGATTCTAAACGTAAATTTATTTTATACTGTCCGTAATATTTAATTATTAATAATTCAATTCGTTGAATAAATTGTTTGGCATAGTTTTAGGTTGTATTCACATTGCGTCCCATCTGATATCACCAAAATTTACAAGTGCGCATGTGCCAAAAAATGTACATGTACGTACATGCCTATGTATATATATTTATACACCACCGACCGACACAGCATGCACAATGTCGTCGGAATCGTATCGAACGCAGTTTGAACACCCTACATGAAATACATGTGCAAAGCTGATCGGACGCAATGGGAGCACGGTCGTAGTGACCTGCAATGATCGTCGAACAGTTCTTTTTCCCGGTTGAACGGACTGGGATTTGGTATACAATGGGCAAATGATTTTCGTCGTGCTGGACAGACCTATGTGGCGCTTGTCGCGGTTCCGGAGCATATCACCGATTAGCACAATGTCTAGCAGTATGTTTTCGAGTAGGTACGTCCGATCATGCCCAGGTTTGAGCGGAGCCCTGGTGCAATTGGTCCAATAAGACTACTAGTTTATCTGTAAACTCAAACAGTCGGGTTTCAAGTAAGTATGGTGGGAGTGACAGGTGAGCGAAACGACAAACGGACGCTATTATCGTGTAAAAAACGCAATCAATTGCTGCTCTATAGTCCATTGACTGCTGTTCCGTCTTTATTTTTAGCTGATATGTATATATATATATATACATATATATATATATATATATATATATATATATATATATATATATATATATATATATATATATATATATATATATATATATATATATGATGTGTGTCTAATTAGTATTATTACTGTTTTTGTATTTTTATGAAATTGCAGTGTGTGAATGACTCAAATGTTTTGTTTAGATTTTAAACTTGGCACCACAGAATTATATATATATAGCTATGTAAAATTAAAAATCATATTGCGACATGCAGGTGTGTTTAATAGATGAATATATATCACAGAATAGCCAGAACCGAAACCAATTCCTGATACCTATATATTTCAGTATTCTTTTTAGAAGCTTTGTTACTGTGTGTTGCTCTTTGAATGAATCTTAATTTGTTTTCAGCATATTCAATGCATCGGACAAAACGAAGAATCGTATAGTTTTTAAAACGTTCGATTGCCGAAACAATTGGTTCCGACTGCAGTTGTTGACAGCGGCTTTCTGTGCCTTAGGGCGTCGTTTGAAATTTCGGAAAAATTGAAACAGCAAAACACGCATCGTTTTAGGGTCCAGCGAGTAGTGTTAGGCAACGGCCGGCCGATGATTGTCCCTACTACCGGCCGTTAACGCACGCAAATCCGTCGGCCTGTCGTTAACAATTTTCTGTTGTTGACAGTAGCGAAGGTCGTATGGGCCGTCACTCGGATGGCTGTGCTCTGTACGTTGACTAAGCGGATAAAACTACACTACTGGGCCTTTTTGATGTATATCGCCTATAAGCAACATGGAAAGATTTTGCGCCCTGGGGTACCATCTTGTCTTTTTAAGATTATAGCCTTTTTGCTTACTGTTAAACTAATATGTGCCAACGTTTAATGATAGACCCCAAAGCCGGCCGTCGCCCAGTAGTAAATATTGCACATTCTTGTTATAGTTTGTTTAAGCTTAGAATTCAGCACTTGTTTATAGAACGCCGTGCAAGATTTTTCAATCGAATCGAATAGATTTTTGAACAAACGCTCCAGCACCATTTATGAATATTAAATTCTTATCGTAGTAAGAAAAGCTTCTTTGCAGTCAGCTGTCTAGTTGCGTCGCCCAGTAGTTAGGCTGACGGCGACCGGGGCCGTTTCCCAAGCCTAGGCGCGAGGAGTCATTGCCAGAACTTGATTCACTCAAACAATCACCCGGTTTTGTGTCGGATAACAGATTTTTGAACCACGGTACTTGGATGTACGACGTTATATGTTAGTTTTTAAAGCGATTTTAGCTGTAGTTAAGATTGCGCGGCTTGCTTTCTACAAAAACGATATCCTCCCAATAGAAGAAGTTCTCATCGACACCAATGGTGAAACATTGGGTAGCTGTTTGGTTTTGGCCTGTAATGTCGTTGCAATTGTTCGGCGATGTTCTTCCGGCATGTTGTATTTGTGGTGGTAAATACGGATCATCAAACATTTTGCCGATTGCGTCGGGTACATGCCAGGTACCTGTGATTTCGTTGGAATCGTGACAGTGACAGAATTGCAAGATGTTGACGAAAGCTGACTCCGTCGAAGCGGTGACACTGAGTCCCCGTGGTGACACGTGCGAACGTGGAGTAATACTCAAGCTGGGGGCTCAAAAAGTATCACAGTGATGATTCCCGTCGTGCAAGGGAGAGTCGAAAGCTAAAATAGTAATAATTTAAAAGTAATAGATTCTAGCCTTTACACAATCACTGTGTCAAATCAGACATCAGATTTATTTTTGAGTGTCTGAAAATGTTTATTTTTACCCATACTAATAAATATCCAAGAGTAAACAGTTTCACAAGAATAACAAAATTTTATATTATTAGACGTCATAATAATTTTATTAAAATATATATTTAATGACATGATCGGTTGTATTATTAGTATAAATTAAACATAAATACCCTTAAAATAACATAGATTTTCAGCATATCTACATTCCTACTATTATTAATTTAAAGCTATTAGTATTAAGTTTTAAAGCGTAGTTGCAGTGATAGTTTTTAAATAGATAGCCTGGACTTTGGGAATGGGGTCTTCTGAGCATTGTACAATGACTGGATTATATTCGTGGAACCTCCATTAAGGTAAAAAGGCTTATGCCTTGATGATGTGGTAAGCAACACACGGTGCCCCGTTGGATTCAATAATTGAGGCTGCGTGTAGTAAATTTTTGCAGGTTACAAGATTGAAACCAAAAATTTGCTTGAAATAAGTCTGTTTCAAATGGTAAAAATAGTTTTAGGTGTAGCCGAAAATTGGACTCAAATAAATTACAAAAGAACCTGATACAGTCTCGAATATTAGAATCAGGTACGTTCCAGGGACCCTACATCTGCTCTAGTAGGATAAGTGTTGTGGTATGGGGTTCTTGCTGGGGTGCCCTTTTCTGCTGTCACATTTCTAGTGGTAAATCTTGGTAAATATATAAAGTTTGATAATGTGAGACAATGAATATACCATGAGTGAAGAAAGTGTACGTAATATTTTGGTGTTTTGCATTATTCAATGCTTTTGATCCAAACTTTGTAACCATGAATCGCTGCGTCATCGCGGGCTTCACAACTACGTATTTTATCTGGTCCTATCTCTTTGAATCAATCCAGGAAGAATTTATAATACTTAGTAACTAAAATTTTTCGTTGGTGTGGATTTGTATAAAATAATTATACCGACATTATTATATACGTATATATATTGGTTGATAATATTTTGTGTAAGAAAGAGTAGTATTTGCTGTAATATTACTAATAATTATGGTTTTTGCTGTTATGCTAAAAGTAAATCTGTTTCTGTGGTTGTTTAGCCCAATTAATACTGACGCAGGATTCCTGGCAGGTTTTAGGCTATTTTGGTAACATTTATTCCTTGAAGGCTTGGTCACTGCCACTAGGTCCGTATCCCGGGACTGTGGTAGCGAAGCCCTCATATTGTAAACATGTATGCTTGGAAATTGGTGGTATGGTCACCGCCACTATGCCCGTACCCATGGACTTGGCCAGCGAAGCTGTCATATTGTAACCATGTAACCTTGAAAATTTGAGGCTTCGTCACTGCCACCAGGTCCGTAACCAAAGACTGGGCCAGCGAAGCCCTCATATTGTAAACATGTATGCTTGGAAATTAGAGGTTTGGTCATTGCCGCTATCCCATGGACTGGGCCAGCGAAGCTGTAATATTGTAAACATGTAACCTTGAAAATTGGGGGCTTGGTCACTGTCACCAGGTCCGTAACCAGGGACTATGCCAGCGAAGCCCTCATATTGTAAACATGTATGCTTGGAAATTGGAGGTTTGGTCATCGCCACCATGCCCGTGCCCATGGGCTGGGCCAGCGAAGCTGTAATATTGTAAACATGTAACCTTGAAAATTTGAGGCTTCTTCACTGCCACCAGATCCGTAACCAGGGACTGTGCAAGCGAAGCTGTCCTATTGTAAACATGAATGCTTGAAAATTGGAGGTTTGGTCACCGCCACTATGCTCGTGCCTATGGACTGGGCCAGCGAAGCTGTAATGTAAACATGTAACCTTGAAAAATGGGGGTTTGGTCACCGCCACTAGGTCCGTATCCAGGGACTCTGCCAACGAAGCCCTCATATTGTAAACATCTATGCTTGAAAATTGGTGGTTTGGTCACTGCCGCTATACCCGTGCCCATGGACTCTGCCAGAGAAGACCTTATCTTGTAGACATGTATGCTGAAAAATTGAGGCTTGGTCACTGCCATTAGGTCCGTAGCGCGAAGCCCTCAAATTGTAAACATGTATATATACATCATTATTGAATTTTTTCTACTATTCATCGGATATTAGCTTCGTAATAGTTGTAGCGAGCGGCATTCATCGAGATGCTAAATTGGTCAGATTCAAAACAGTGTTCCGTGAGTTTTACGCTAGTGCCGATCGGAAAGATGGCTTAGTTTCCGGAACATCTGTTAGATAACACCAAAGAAAACCCACTCTTAAGTAACGCTAAGTAAAGGGAACGAAGTAGACATTTCGATGTCAGCACCCACTGCGCAGTATGGGATACCACGATATGGACAATAAAGAAAATTACCGAGAGAACCACAAAGTTTTCAGGACAATATATATAAGTCAATAAAGAGAGCTGGCTTGTCTTTTTGATTGGGTTAACGATACGGATCCATATAGCCATTTCGAACTCTAGCGCTCACTGCGGAACATGAAAGATTATGAACATTACGGGTACATACTACCATTGGCTAATATATTTTTGAACCTGGACTTGGGCCACGGAAATGTGTACCCGCATCGTGAAACCGGGTTTGATATGGTGTCCATAAGGAATAATACAGTCGAATGCATAATCGCAGGCTCGGTAAAAATAGCCCATGTATTTAAATCATTTTCAGATGTCGTAATTTTTTTTCAAATTTTATTAACTAAATGTTCAACGCCTTCTAGTAGGTATGGCAACTAACTATGGTGGTGGCATTAGTAATTGGTTGCTACTGAAAATTTATTTGCATGACTGTAGAGGTGAGAACGGGCCCAAATTTAACTACCCGGCTCCTCAAAAAGGCGTTACGAAGATGTAAGCTTTCGGTACAGCACGTCTGTAATCTGGAGTAGACAAGCTCAATATAAAGGATACAGGTGATGTAAAGATAAAACGCATGTATACAAGGAACCCGACAAAAAATTCTTAAAACGAACCTAAGATTATCGAACTGTACTAATCATTTGGTTTTTGACTCATGTGAGAACCATTTGAAACTTTTCTGCCCGTTGGAAATCGAGGTCGACCCGGCCCGGATCTGAAACATTTCAGCCTGGCTCGTTTGTACTCTGGCGTCGGCCCGGTCGGAGGGTCGAAATTTTTGTCTCTACTTGACTGGAATGTGTTTACATGGACGTGAGTGTCTATTCTATCAGCCACGTTTTTCAAAGTTTTTAATTCTCAGCATTATGTAGGACGAGTGTATGCTTAACCCTTTAATTCGTGCATTGTAACACGATGACCTAACCGAGTATCTCGTTCGGCGTGCGTTGATGTTCGTTCAACAGCTCCCAGCGTTTTAGCTAGCGTACGTGGCTCGTATCCAAAACGATCCAGGTTCAGTTCGCCGCAGCGGCAAAAGTTTGCTCAAGACTGTACGAAATTCACATTAAGAAGGAAAGGGTTAGTAACGGCTGGTCGTCGCATTTTGTAAGACAGAGAAAATGAACGCGGTGCAATGTTTTCCATTGACATATGCTGAGGTTGGAACTGTCGCCGCATTACTTCGGTGTTTAAGATTTCGAGTTAAACAGCAATAAAATACCTAGTGGATGTAAGGTATATGCCACATGCGGTAAGGATTTATATGTCTTTTCCACGGTTCCTGTGACTTGACAAAAAGTACTCGAAAAAACGAATGTTTAAAATATTAAAAAGGTTACAAGGTTGGTCTGGAAATGGAATGCATTACATGCCGTTCTCGATATGCTAAACTTCGCATATTAACCTGATAGGCTGCCGTTCCACGAAGCCACCGCACTAAGGTTGTTCTTTTTCTATTTAGTATTTGTATATTTAACTGCTGTTCCAAAATTTGTAGATAGTAGTGTATATAATTTTACAGAAATGACATTTAAGGTGGAAAGGATTAAGCAAAAGTCACACTTCTTGAAATTAGTCGAAAAACAGTGTTGTGGGTTCTAATTTGGGGAGCTGATGCCGAAAATGTGGTTATTATCCTTATAGCGAGACCAGAATCCGAGTTATACCTTTACAATGCAATATTTACGTTCAGAAGTTTAAGTGACTGCAGATGGTATCATGCTATGTAAACATAGCAGATTGTTACATTGCTAGCTTTTGGAATCAGAAGTTGGGTGTTCAATCCCCACTGGCGTCATTTTTCCTCTTTATATTTTTCAGTTTTTAGTTAATACTTACATGTTTAATTTTATAGCACGGAGGCCCGTTATATCGACACAGCGTATAATGCTGCATAAACGTGTATTAATAGCAAATTAAACCATTTGTCATAACGGTAAATATATAATTATTAAGAACTATATTTGAATTGAAAGCATGTACAACTGAAGTGGCTATTTGGTTACAGAGCTAATTTACGGCTCAAAAAACTCATATTTGGATACACTACTTGATGAAAGCAAGAGCCGATGATCGACTCTGCCTCAAAGAAACACTCTTTTTAACTTTGCATTGTTTTCGTACAGGGTACATCGCGTTTGTTTTCAGCATTACCCCCAGGTTTGTGATTCACCCAGTGGTTCACAAATATGACTACGAAACGCATAATCCGCCTATGATCTTGGAACACTATTTCAGACCCCCGGAGCTATACGGTGCGAGGTACGGGCTTAAATCTTAAGCTTGCGTGTAGTGGGTATACACGCGGTTAGTTACTCATATCGTTCACATTTCGACTCACGATGTCACCCATATAACAGGGTTTTAGGACTTAAAAAGGATATTTGTATACAGGACAAATATTTAAACTTAAAATTGTAAGACCGGGCTTAACTAGGCTTAAGGAAACAAAACATACAATTTTTCGAGGTGGAAAAACTTGACAGTATACAATATTGGAAAACTTTCATCAGGGAATGGTATTGTCGAATAAACTAGGTGGTTCCGTATGGTTAGCGCCATATTTTTTGTGGGTTTTTTTACACGAGTTTCTTTTGATTGGTCAATTTTTTTTCAAAAAAGCCCGTTTTGAAAGACACATTCAACATGGCTTACGTGAACTACTTTTGTCCAAGACTGTAAGGGCAGAATACCCAATATTAAATCATCTGTATATAATGAAAAGGTTACGGCTGCTTCATACTCAATGGTTTTCCAAAACTGTTTTATGACCTCGCATAAATTTATTATCCATTAGACTCTTCGGAGGATGGCCTTGTCGCTACCGCTAAAGAAATCCTGCACGCCGGAGCTTTAGGAA
This sequence comes from Trileptium ribeirensis, assembly GCA_030248225.1. Classification (NCBI taxonomy): domain Eukaryota; kingdom Metazoa; phylum Nematoda; class Enoplea; order Enoplida; family Thoracostomopsidae; genus Trileptium; species Trileptium ribeirensis. The sequence continues at coordinate 20,139 of JASANE010022189.1, read as the reverse complement.
ATATCGAAGGCAATAGCGTTACGCACCGGCTAACTGGTAGTCGATAGGAGATTTTTTTATCCAGACACAAGCGGGCTTAGATCTCAACAGCACTGCTCAGACTTTCTCCCACACTTAATTTTTGAAAGGATGTGGGACGTCTGCAAAATTGGAATTTTAAGCATGCACAAATTTTACAGCTCATTCTACGGGTTCCGTTAGCGCCTTCCGAACCCGTTCGATCAATATATAGGTAAGCCATAAAAAGAAGCATGTGGTGCTTGACAAAATATCTAAATTTTTAGTTATTGAACTTGAACGCTCACGTTAGTTTTCTCACTTTGCATTGCGTGATTTTAAACATTGTTAAATGAAAGCCCGTATAGAGCTGAAAACAATAAATGGTTTTTCCCAAAAAATGTTCGGTCCAAGTAACCATGACATGGCGTTACGTTATCCTGTTGGAAAAAATAACAGCTTGGGGGGGTCAGGGGCGGTAGTCCCCTACATAGACTTAAACTGAGTGTACGTCTCATATATGGATCTTAGTTTAGGCTCAGGCTTAGCATATCGACAACGGCATGGCCTGCATTTTATTTGTGCCCTTTAGGGTTTTTAAGAGGCCACAATTTGCACTCATAGATGCTTCGTACCGGGTTCGATAATTTAACATAAGCGGTACTTACTTTTGGTGTTCTCGAGCTAAGCTACAGAATTTACTAGATGCCTTACGCTGACACCGTTGTGTTTGTACTATTATTGTTTGTTTTTAATTTGGACCAACTTTTGAATTTTTGGGGTATGGTGGTCCGGCCTCCGGAAGAGGCTTATATGGGGGGCGAGGGGTCCCCCCCCGCTTTGGGTTTGGTGTTTGTCTCTAAGGCCCTTTGGTTTGGTTACGGTTTGTTATCGAGAACGGCATGGCCTGTATTTTATTTGTGCCCTTTGGGTTTTTAAGGGCACAATTTGAACTAGTTGCTGCGTCGCGGGGGGTTCGTTATTTTCGCGGGCGGTCTTTTGGGGTGTGGGGTGCGCTGCTGCATTTATTCTCTGTCTTTCGCTGACCCGTTTTTTTTTGTTATATTATTGTTTGTTTTTAATTTGGTATCGACTATCAAATTTTAGAGTAATTGTAGATACAGCTCACAGTAGAAGACTAATAATTGTAGAGCGAAGGGTTCGCCACCGACTTAGGCTTAGTGTATGTCTCATATAGGCACATTAGCTTAGTCTAACGCTTAGTATATCGAGAACGGCATGGCCTGTATTTTATTTATGCCCCTCATGGGTTACTTGGCCTGAAGCTTCAATAATTTAAACTACTCGCTCGATGTTGCAGCTTAGAGCGAGGGTTCGGTGGTGCGTCTTCTCCAACTTAGGCTTAATGTATATGTATCAAGAACGGCATGGCCTGTGTTTTATTTACTTTCCTCATGGGTTACTTGGCCTGAAGCTTCAGTAATTTAAACTACTCGCTCGATGTTGCAGCTTAGAGCCAGGGTTCGGTGGTGCGTCTCATCCAACTTAGGCTTAGTGTATATATCGAGAACGGCATGGCCTGTATTTTATTTATTTCCCTAAAGGTTACTTTAGCCTCTCAACTTCGCAGGTAATTAGCGGAAAAGTAAATGTAGCAACAATTCAATTGTGTGCAGGATCGTTGAAATCATAGGATCTTGCCTCCATAACAAGATTCTGGAACCGATACAAGCGACTTCACACATATGGAATTATTGCCCTTACATATGTGGAAATGTTTTTATTAATACAGTTGACGGTATGCAGGTCAGAACGTTGGAGTTTTAGGAAATATATATTGTGGAATTTCAAATCGGACCTTTGAACCCAATAAATATATATGTCCGTAATGTCTTCGAAATAGCTAGTTTAATTTCAAAACAAAATACCTCATCAACCCTAAATTGACTTCGTACCAAAATCAGTCGTAGAGTTAGGGATGTAGTTTCTAAAATTCGAACTATTAATGTATTCAGTTTACATGAAAAGTCGTACGCAGATCAGTGAAAGTGTAATGAAATCGCATAAGGAATTGTACTTTTTTTTCAGCAGCCGCAATTTTTACAAACGTGTCCTATAGTTGGGATTATAGTTGGGTATATAGTCCCCAGCTTACCGTTATGGGCTTTAGCGCTGGACATTTTTGCGGTCTCCGTGGGACATTTTTGCGGTCTCCGTGGGACATTTTTGCGGTCTCCGTGGGACATTTTTGCGGACTTAGTCTCCGTGGGACATTTTTGCGGACTTAGTCTCCGTGGGACATTTTTGCGGACTTAGTCTCCGTGGGACATTTTTGCGGACTTAGTCTCCGTGGGACATTTTTGCGGACTTAATCTCCGTGGACATTTTAGTGCTCGTATACGTTTTTGTTTTCAGTTTACTTTGGGTTGCATCTATTGATATTTTAAAGCGTTCTGTGTTTCGATTTTGTGTTCCATATCCACGGCTCCGAAGATGCTAAAAGTTTTAGAGAAGTTGTGTAATTTATGTATTAGTTGTGTAATTTTTAATTTTAGCGGAAGTTTTGACATAATTTCACCGCATGAAATATAATAAATGTGGTCTGTTAATTTGGGAATTTGCAAACACGATGGTGTAAGTGGTGTTGGAGATTAACATTGGCTAATTTTTTTATTAGATTGAATCGAGCAGAAGATATTTTCATTGCTTTCCGGATGCAGTTGATAAAATAAATATGTATACTACGTTTGGTATAGCTGCTCCTGTTGAATCAGTTGGGTTTGTGGAAACAATTCGTGATACAAGCTTCGTACTATATGGTTTGTGTACCGCCATTATTTTCATTCTATTTACACCGGATCTAGTTGGACAAAGGATCACATGTTGCCTTTTAAGCCGAACGAAATTGGTTCCAGTTTACCAGGACCTGATCGGAGACGTGCTAATTATCGATGTCATCCAGCGGGATTGATCGTTATTTGGCCGTGTGTAAGTTAAAGTAGATGTGGAATGAAGATATAAACTTATGAAGCATTTTTATTGATTAAAAAAAGTCTGAACAAAGAGGCTTTGAATAATTCTGCTGTGGAGAACATGAACATATATAATAGCGGACATGCTTGAAATATCTAAAAAAAATTCGAGTAGAAGTCTGAATTTATATAAGACATAAACCCAAAATACTTCCCACGAGACTTGAAAGAAGTATTCTTTGATGTTTGCACCACTGGATATTCTTTTGAAATTCACAAAACTGTTCTTTAAAACTTGAATGAGAATTTTCAGAAATATAAGGTTTACTCAAATTTTATGCAAAATTTCAAAGAATAATTTTATGAATTAAGAAAAAGAATCCTAAATTTCATGGAAAGTATTTTGAGTGAACAGATACGTAGTGAACTAAAAAGAATGTACTGGTTTTGCAGCAGTAATCGGATTGTGGTGCTCTTAATACGTCATTCCAGGAACCGGTTTATCCTCAAGCATACGGGTCATCGCTGTTTCATGAACGGTTCGGTATGGAAATACAACTACGGAAGTTAATCTTCGGTAGTTGTCGTAAGCCACAACTTCCTTTCATATTTGCCTTATATATCTGCGACATTCAAATTAGTTACCCAAACTGTAAAATGAGACTTATAGGTTCTGATGGTTTGGATCTAAAAATTGTTTCCGGGTTGCATGCTGACATACACATGGTGACTAAGGAAAATGGTGGGAAGAACTAGCAACCTCCGTGCCGACTTACTAGTGTGCACTAATTTGGATTTGAGTTGATGCGACTGATAACTACGTAATAGAGTCGTAAACCAACACTAAAGCGATCCAAGACCCAAATTTGTATACTGACAGAGTAACCTATAGTCCTGCCGAATCTGGTCTTTAACCCAGAGACTGATTTACTCTCAGCAGTGCATATATATAAAAATAAAAACGTGAATATTTTAAATTTGGATAACAGTCGTTGTATTGCGCAAAAAATTCATGTTCGCGACATGAGCCAAGACAATAGCAGGCATTACTATTATAGTAGTCAGTTGGTATAGTATTATCCTTAATTAAACAAGCAATTTTGAAAAGCGTTATGTTATATGGTTAGAAAAAGCATCTTTAGGTCAAATGGGCTCTTACTTTTAATCAAATTTATACAATATATATATATTTTTCATACAAATATAGCCAAATTCATACAATTAATATGTTGTATGTGACGCAAATATATAAAAGATTCATACATTATGCGGCATTTTTAAATGTCCAACCCTAACACATGCTCCCGCCTGAGGTGCGGACCCCCCACGGGGGTCCGGCTGCCCCCTGTCGTGGTATTGGTTGATCACCCCACCCCCCTGGAGGCACCCAACTCATAAGTGCTTTTCGTGGCGCCCAGTGTGCCGCACCTGCCCTGCCGAACCTTCAACACGTATGATACATGCTCTCTCCTACGTTATAACGCAAATCAAGGAATATCGGATTATAATAACAACTGAGTCCTAAGTGAAGCCTTTGTAACGTAGCGGCTATTTTTGTTTTTGCGATCTGTTTTTAATTTTTTTTGGCAACGCAAACTGTTAAATTTGTTAATACGCATTTCTCAGCTTATTCCTACAAGTGTCCGACTCACCTACCGGTGAGCAATTGCTTTTAGCTTGTATAATTAATGGATATTCGTCACTGTTCGTATTAGGAGAAGCCTTATGTACCCACAAATTACAATTCGCAATGTTTAAAATATGAACCTTTTCTTCTTGTAAGTGAGGTGTATGTCCATACACTGTGTTCCTGTAGTTCCGTAATCTAGCTTTACGGTTAACTATGTTTATTATGCATGAGTAACCTTAAGCTGTGCCGCATACCATCGTTTGACATTTGTACAAAAGTCATTTCCATAGCCAATTCCATATTAAAAAATTTCGAACTAGGCAAACGCAATGAATTTTCCTTACATTTTCATCGAAATTCGCTACGGGAAGTGTTTAGAAAATGAGGAATAACTTTGACTTCTCACTTGCAGTGTATATCTTAGAGAAATAACTTTGAACCGCGGCCCTGTTTTTTCTCCTGGCATTACAATCGGGTTGTCCGGGCTAACTATAGTTTCGAACGTTCCGGCTAAGGCCAAATCTGTCCCATGGTTACGGCTGTGTTAGAACCACACACCGATAAAAGACCACTTCCATCAGAACATATTGTAACAATATATAGTCGCTTTCAGGTAGTTGTAAACTGCGAACTTTCATGGTTCTGGAGTTGAAACTGCGGCTTGTATCCGACGATGTGCGGCATCGTAACATCATGTTATAAATTTGTTTAAACCTTTTTGGCGAATTATCAGCAATTGTATATATTAAAATTTAAACGTCGACCTTCCAGTTATACAAGGAAGACCCAGGTAACATAATGTTTTTATTTCCTAACGAAAATTTTTAAATGAAACTTTAAGGTTTTAACCAACCCGGAAAACTCAAAACTGTATACGCAACGATAACGTGAAAAGCACCTATTGTCTGGCAGTTTTGCCCTCAAATAGCAATCGTAGCACCATCAACGATATGACGTGCGGCGTTGGTATCGTAGGTGTGGTACTTAAATAGTGTCAGCTTAGGTTTTTGGTGCATTCCCGCTGCTATATGTAATGTTTAGTATTTTGTCTTCCGCCCTCATGTCTGGCGTTTTCAAGTTTTACGATTTTTTAACATGTATGCAGGAAAAAGTAATTGAGCCAGCATTCCAACCGGTCAATTCCCAAAAGACCCAGGAAAATCTGATTCCCACAGAGAACCACAACATGGGTTGCTTGCTGAGTGTGAAAATGATCTCGTCGTGATTATGTCTGAATGGGCGTGGTAGCTGCGGAACGATAAAACATGGCTAATCCATGGCTCTGCTGTTGTTCTGTTTGTACGCAGCACCATTTCAAGTTTTTCCCAGTAACCGGAGGACAGCACTTAATACATTAATAGGATAAAAGTTTGATTAATTGTAAACCCAGGTTAGAAGCAGCAGTCTTGAGAAACTATCTAGTATCTACTTGTTGAACAGCTGCTATTATATAAACGGAGTAAAATTGCGTATTTTGTATTGATTCAGCGAAAGACTATATTCCTGGTCAGAAGTAGGGGTGATCACGTGAAATGAAAGCCACCTGGGTCTTAGAAGTAGGTTCGTCATCGTTTGAATTCGTCCGTACGCGCGCAACAAGCAGGTACTGGTTCTATGAACCAAATCAGGTCACACGTCGTGACACCGTCATAGATGTGGCCTCAAGTGACTTGGTTTCATGTCTGATATATACGTATGTATATTATATGCACCTGTATATTTCAATACATACCTGAAGTAAGACTGCTCAAACAATTATGGACAAATTATTATATTGACGAAGGTTCAGGAATATTTGCGAACTGTGTGCTTAATCTGTTATATAGTCTTGAAATTTTCTGGAACACGAAATTACAGTAATTTAAATTCGTAAATATCGAAAGCAGATATTGTTTTGTTTGGTCTAAATGAATACCTGGGGTTGGGTTCGAATTATTTGTTCCAAAAGCCATCATATATGTATTTCAGCCGGGCGAAACGTGCGTGTGGAATAAACAATGGATGACTAAAGACCTTTTATATGAAAACACTATCAAACTTTTCTCCACATTCAAAATGTTTATGCTGAATATTAAACAATAATGTTTTAACTGTAATTTTATTAGATATGTTGCAATCCTTAAGCTTTACTAAATATTAAGTAGGATCATATGCTAGTTATTATAAGTGTATTATATACCAATTATTCAGTATAATTATGTTAAATAACCCAAAATGCTCAGAATAAATTAAGCTTAGACTTAAAATTAATATAAGCACAATGCTAAATATTAAGCAGCTTTTTAGCATTAATGCATACATTAAGCTTAATATTAAGCACCAAATTTTGGCTCTTAAAGAGCCCGGCAAATCAAAGCCGTAAACTCTTAGAAGTTTTGTTTTTAAATATGTGAAAAAAAAAGATTTGTGCGCACAGAATACATTTAGCATACTTTGTCCTTAATAAAAGTTTGGCTTCATTATACTTAAAATTAAGCATAATTTTACCGAATTTTTACTAAGCACAAAGTTATAATGCTAAATGTATATATTAAACATAAGTAGATACATATATTATTTGCGTACAAATTCTTTTTTTTTACAGATATTTTTAAAAAACAGCTTTAAGAGTCCACGGCTTTCCCAGATAAGGCAAAATTATGTAACAAAAAAAATTCGGCGCGTTTATTCAACCGTAAGCTCTGCCAAAATTTTGGTGCGTTCTTGGCGCTGTGGAGGAGGGTTGCGCAGCCTCTTGCGGGTAGTGGCAAGCGCACCATTGGGAGGGGGAGAGTGGTCTGGTACCTCAAGGAGGGTTATCCCGCCTATAAATATAGAAATGCAGGCGGCGTGATTTGTGCACTTTCATCGCTTTTGCGATCATGAACTGGCTGGAGGTAAAAATGAGGCACAGTTTAGTTTACGCACATAAAGCGGACTCACGCATTATGTTCATAATATTGAGGATGTCAAAATGGACATATATATATAGCTCGTCTTTGGATTTATAGTATTTGATAATATATTTCATGTTTAGAGAAGTTAAATCAAAAATGTCCATGAAAGCTGAGTTTACTATATATGAGAGATTATATTGCGGGTTTAGATATTTTGTAGTAGCTGAGCGTCAGATGTTTTAGCGTACCTATAAAATAAGTTATTTTATATGATGGGTACCTACTCAAATGAATTGAACATCGCCCTATTTGCACACAATTTGTATTTTAGCGAAAGCACCAATTTGGTCTTTAATTTTGATTTAGTTATATTTTTTAATTTAATCTATCTTCAATTACTTTTACAACATTAGAGCATTATATACTTATCTGATAAGATAAGATCCAGTAGCTGCACACAAATAAACATGAACGACGCATCATAACGTTCGCAACATTTTCATATTTAGTGTGGGTAAAGCTGTGGGTCCGCATACTCCGAAGCGATCAAAAGTATTTTGGGGTTTATGTTTTGGCGTTTAGTAACAATCCGCGGTATGCAGTCAAAGTCCAAATAATTTTTACGGTAGTTGGAAATTCGCCGAACTAGGCACTTAGAATAACTATCCTTAACTGCCGATGTGCCTTTAGTGCACTAAAATTAAAAAAATTCACAATTTCTATACCACATCCGCATCTTTATGCCGTAGTTCTCCGTTTTACTATTTTTGGCTATGTCCAAACCGAAATTTGCGACGCCCACGATCCACACCAATAATTGTTGCTGCTCGTTTCTGCATTATAATCTTACTGCGGCCAGTGCAATGGCACTTTATTACATAGCTACGCGTAAACAGATTTTGCTTTATATTTCTGGTTTTAGTTGTTTTTCTTTAGTATTTTCCTTAATTACCATTAAAGTCCAACAATTTTTACGGTAGTTGGCAATTCGCCAACGTAGACGCTTAGTATATACTTTTGTGTGTAACAGTAAAAAATATGAAATTTGTTAACTGTTGCTTATTTGGATGGACACGCGCATAAATCTATAAACAAGTTTTAGGAATTTTTTCCGGACACTGTTGACAAGTTTATATTATATCTATAATACATATATAATTAATGAAGATATAATTGACATATATAAATGTATATGACAAGGTGCATTTAGTATGATTGTAAACTTCGATTACACGCGAAGAAGGTTTTTGCTGCGGCTTAGTTTCCGGCGTGAGTTAATGTCGTAGTATATCAGTTTGATCTTGAAGAATTACGCTGGCTGTCTTGGCCACATATTAGCATTTGCAGAAAGCTCGACCTGGTGCCAGTCAAGTTTGTGAACGAGTTATTTACACATTGCGGCATTTTAAATCTTTTATTGATATAATATATCATGCTGTTGCATATGTATATTATCGTTAAAGTATATATTTTTTTAATTTGTGATTTAAATTGTAGTGATTTACTCTTATGAAAGTTGTTTACGGCAGCTAATACGTGTGTTCCGGGTATTGTTATCACATGTTCAGTCATAATTAATATGTCCTTCGTCTGTTTATTTTGTCAACGCTTTAACATTTTTGCTCAATATCTTTCGTCTTTTGCATAATTATTTTTGCTGCGCACAATGCTCATATCGGCTGTGATTGTGTACAGATCTCAATTATATATTCTGCCATTTTTTGACACGTACATTTTGTATGTTCTTCCAGTTATCGAGTAAATTTTGATATTGTTATTGTATATGAGCAGTTTCGGGATATCTAATGGATTTTTATAGAAAACGTCGCGATAATTTGTAAAACTAGCCCCAATAATGAGCAATATCACCGTTTGCGTTATAGGTGTTACACTACCATCCGTGATAGGACCAATGTCATTCTCGAAAGGTGGATTATGGCTTTAATATTGGTTTTACCAGTACTTGGAAACGGTGCTACCGTCTGTCCCACGTGAACCAGACTATTTCTAAAATTTCGTTTAAATATGAAAAATTGCATATTTCGTCAATTAGACGTGGTATTTGAAAGGGTAAAAACTGAAATCTACATTTGCTTATTACAAGATAATATAAGGCAGACATGTGTTTTAGTTAGTCGAAATTTGTAATTGCACACTCGTGGTGTTGCTACTAATGAAAGTTACTCGGTCAGACTCTATCCATAGCTTCTGGGTTCCCAGTATCTCCAATGTAAAAATAATTTGGTCTTGCTTGTGCCGGCACCTTTTGACAGTTAGTTATTCCCCGAAGAGAGTCGTGCGATCAAAATTTGGTTTAATTGCCCGCCTGGCATTTGTGTGCAGATTTCCTTTCAGTATGATGCCATGCACCAATTAAAGGCATACGTTTATTAGGATAAAATTTGCATTGCGCTCAAATGAGTGCATATTTTAAGCAAGAATATTAAACTGCACTTACTCCAAAGTAGACAGTAAAGGTTAAGATTTTTTAATTTTAATACATTTTACAATATACGTTAACATTTCCCATACCCCGGGTTAGACCTAAGACAAAATCGAAAGCATATAAAAGAGCAAAGCATATTATTAATATAGGTTTCAGCTCTAGATGTTTGCAAAAAGTGCATACTACGGCGCTCATTTCACTTAAAGCCCTACTATTTATTGCTACTGACAAAACCATGTTATAAATTAAAGCAAATATACAGATCAACACACATTGACTAAATAAAATCACTTGAACCACGTACACCTTCAAGGAATAGTGATCAGTAAATAGCTATGTATTTTTGCATCCCGAATCGTGAGTCCTCAATTGCATTAGCACACATATAAAGACTCAAAAACTCATATATATACTTAAAAATTCAAGAGTGACTCGACGCTCAGATAAATCTCCGAATTTTTGGCACTCAAAAGTTTCCCACTATTTGTCATTTTTCCAACATTTTTAACTCATCCTAGATTTTTGCTAATTTTCCAAATTTTCTACGCGGGGTGGAATTTCGCGTTGGCGGTTCGGCGCGCGCCAACTCCACTGTGTTATTTTGGATCCACAACTGATCAAATTAAAAAAAACCAGATAGCAAAAAATAGGCATAAAATACAAAGGCGCCCGGAGCTGCGAAATACAAATAAAAATGTATACAGCAAGTTCGGCTAGGCTGAATCAACCCTGAAAATAGATCACTTCGATTGTTTTCCCAATACATTATTAACTACTGGGGTTACATAGAAAATTTTTTATATCATGGTATGCAATTAAAATTCTCTATTCCTTCCAAAATAATGTAGTGTGTTGCTTGCTACCGCTGTTATTGAAAATACTAAAAACAAGAAATATTTTTTCTAAGTTTGTACGTTTTTTGTGTTATCAAAATATATTTCTACGTCTTTTTTGACACTTTTCTTTGATGGATGGTAGAATTTTTGCACTAAATGATGTAATGGAATCCCGGGAACAGTCTGCAACATCGCCAAACGTGGATCAACATTTTCAATATGGATAACCTGCCTAAAGTGGATCAGCAGTTTATGTAACCTTTTGCTACCAATTTTATCGTAGGTGCCGGAGGTCCGTCGACTTTGATGGCAAGGGTACGCCCAAAGGGTTGTTGAAATTTTCAGAAATTGAAGTTTTCTTAATTTTACTAAAATTTTCCCCAATTATTGACCATGTTCGCTAAATTTTTCCTAGTTTTTGCCAATTATTGTCACTTTACCACAATTGTGCTAGAATTTTTCGCGCGCCTTGGGCGCGTTGTGGGTCTCAGGGTTACGCAGATCTGGCTTGAGAGCACTATATCGGCATCGGGTTGGGTCATCCAGCGGACGATTTGTATTTGTATTTTAGGTGAGTTACGGCGTAAGAATATTTGCGCCGTAAACTATTGTGCAATGTTTCGTCATCCTTTGCTTTTCTATGTCTGTAACGAGTTTTTCTTTACGTCATACTCATTGAATTTCACAAGAAAATTTAATCGTTCATGGTTTACAACGACAACATAATGCAAGCAATTTGCCCACACGCAGTGTAAAAATATATATTCGCCAGCCGAAACTCCACCTAACCGCAAGCTACTACGACGAAATCGGTCTCAGGATTAAAACTATGCCAACGGCGCCGCCATAGGTAAGGTAATAGCATATGTCAGGTGAGGGTCGATGTTCAGTCGAGAATCCTGGGTTCAATAGCCGGTGATGGTTGCATAGATACTTCTTAACTGAATAAGTGAATAAGACTAAGAATAAAATTATGTTGAGATCGCGGCCTGTTAATTATACGTACGTACGTACCGGATAACGTTACTGCCAAGCAGCTTTTCAAAGTTTTAACGGAAATGTCAAATTTATCGCTAACTGGATCGATTGTAAGTAATTCAACACAACTAAAGGCTTATACTGGAGCGTACACAAATCAAGTCATAACTTGATTTGTGTCGCAAAATGAAATTATCTTATGAATGTGATAATAGTTATCGTTGCCACCAACAAACATTTTTGCATTCTAATTTTGGAAGCTTCATATGGTACACATTGCCTATATGGCCGCTCAGGTTAGGAACGGTGTGATCCAGATTGCGAAACAGTGCTTAATGTGGATCAGGAACAGATTTTTTTCAACTTACAATCCTTTTGTGACGCAATTTCAGAACCGAATTAGTGCTGCTAATTTAGTATCAGCGGCAAAGAGTGACATAATATGGTGCTTGAGAAATTTTTAAGATGTTTGGTGTCTCCGTTGCTAATGTGGAAAAATTCTAATTTTTTAGCCCCAGCAGGGTTTCACAGGTTATCTAGATGGTCAAAATAACTTTAAAACAGCCCTACGTATTTATGTAACACTATAATTCTATCGGACACCACTATAAACTTAAATCCTCAAAAATTTACTTCTTCGAAATATCTTTAAACTTTAGTTAGCAAATCGAAGACAGCTAGTTTTAACGAAAATTAATAAAAGCAGAGATTATACTCTCGCTAAAATGATCTGTAAATCACTAGCTACTCGAAAAATGATCGCCTCCATTTTTCGATCGAGTGCCCCTGCCAAGAGTTATAAGCTGTCGGTAGACCCCAAAATAAGGCCTCCAATATCGGGTTGATTTTGTGACCGTTTAAGAAAAATCGTTGGAGAAGCTTATAGAGACAAGGAGAAGGCACGACTACATTCTATTATGAGTCGAATTTGTATAATTGCACGCTATTGACGAAACTCCACTCGCTATGTTAATAAAAATACATGCAATGTGTTTTATGCCGATATCAGTACTGAGCATAACGACCGACACCAGAGTTGTACATTTCATTTATCACAGGCTTAGTCTAGAGATCACACGACTAAACAACACATCACGAATTCATATAGCATCCATAGAATGTCAAAGATTGCAGCACCGACAAAGAGACGACACCTTTTATAACACAATCGCAAAAAGAAAAGAGAAACGAAATACAATTATTGTAATTAAAGTAAAGTAAAAAAATACAAAAATGAACGCAGATTCATAAATTATTATCACAATACAGCAAAGTTTATAATATAAAGTAATGCAAAATTACAATGCTTTCGGCAGGTATGCCCTCAGTACAAGCCGAAACGGCCAATTATTTCGCTTCACGACTAATGCAACTTCTCTAGTCAATTTCATAATGTTTTACACGAATGGTGAACAAGATTATTACACTTTAAAACCAAGTCAAGTCGTTCATGCAAGAAATATGCACAAAAGTGTTAGTAATAACGACGTTAAGTGAGAAAATAATTCCGAATATTGCTCATCGAAACGTGCTATGCCGGTACTCGGTACTCCAAAGAAGAGCGATGACATCGAAATGATACATTTGTAAGCGTATAAATATTTAGTTTAGTTTGAATTCCATTGACATATACAATGCACAACAAATTTGTATTATATTCCGGCTTCAAATTTTTGCAAAATCCGAAATTTTGTCCAAATCAATATTTTTAGTGTCCCAGTTCCGAACTAGTAGACAACCAGGTATAACTTTGATAGTTTGAAGAAGTCAGCATTATAACAACGTGCCTAATATCATTGTTTGCGACACCGACAATGCAGTAGCACTTTTTATACATTGATCTCGATGTTTCAGTTGGTAACTGGACTGTTAAATCGAAAACGTAGATGTACTAAAGGCGGATTTGTGGGCCGTTCGTTTATTGGAAATTGTTAGTTTGGCATTTATGACGGTGCAACAATGTCTACATGATACTGAGACATCTAAGGCTAGAAATTTATACCGGGGCTCATCAATCTTCAATTCATTGATGAGCAGGGATTATGACAGCACTGAATGATGACAGTTAAACCATAGCACGACTCTTGGGTTCCTTCATGGGTTTAGCATTAGGAGCTTGGGCTACCCAATCTTGTTCCCACGATTTGCGGCAAAAGTACAACGAAAATTGTTGCACTTGACAAATTGGGTATATAACAAACAGAAATCTGTCTCACTGTAACGCACAGTATTGAAAAACGTTGCAGCTGTTTGTAAGACACAAACGGCCTCAGGACGGCCCATACTTCAGGTCTATTACATTACAATCCACCAGTATCAGATGCTAGCTGAAAAAGCGAATAGAGAATGCAGAAAGCGTAAATATAATGATGAGAGCACAAACCACAATGTTAAGATATACATAAATACAGATATGTTCGTATCCACAACGTAAAATATCTATAACTACACAAACTCACATGAAAGGAATATTAAAAGTTGTACTTGTCTTGTATATCGCAATATAACCCTAAAAGCAGATGGTCACTTTACTAGCATGGATTCACTTTCCAATTTAGCTATGATCTGATCCATACAAGGTCGTTCCCCAGCGTTAGAAGCCCAACATTCGCAAGCCAAACGTATCCATTCACCCGAAGCTAATACTTCTGGACACAACTGCAATTCGTTGCCATCATCCTGAGCACTTTCTTCATGCCGAAAACAATGAAATGTTCTTGCGGTATCACCAATTTCAGCTAAAAACTCTGTTTTTCTCCGAGAGTTAGCATAAATAGCAGCATTGCTGGACTCTTGACGAGCATTCTCCGTATAGCCACAATCACAAGGTGACTTTGCTAGACCCTTCCAACTAGGTCGCAATCCCCGCGCAACGACACAATAGAGCACGGTATGTGCGTCCTGCCCTTCGTATGGCAACCGACGAGCAAACATCTGCCACACCAGAATACCGTACGAATAAGTATCGCATTTAGGCGATGCAATGGGTCGGCCTTGCAGCAACTCAGGAGCACAATATAGGATCGTTGCAGGTTGACCAGGAGTTTTCAGCTGTCGGCCACCCCGAAGTCCCGAAACGGATCGCGGAGATATCACAGAATTCGGATTTGATTTCGTTGGATGCAGTTGGATAGGCACAGTCGACGAGCCCAGCGGAAGTCGATAGCTCGACCCAAAATCAGCTGCAATATTTCAAAAACGTACTACGTGAATTATTGAAAAAACGAAACTCGGAAATTATTTTGTAGAACTACAAAGAAGCTAAGTAGACGTTCTGTGAGTTCAATAATGCTAGGAGCCACTCACTAAACAAATATATTTTTCTGATTGTAATTATGAAACTTTAGTATCGAACGTTTGACCATATTACTTTTAGGGGCCGGACTTTATATTGCTAGAAAAAACAACTGCTTTGATCGGGGGTTCGGGCACAGTTTTAGCCCACGACTTATAAGCTTAGTATATGGGTCATATAAAGAACTTACCTTAAGCTTAGTATATCACGAAGGACATAAGCATGCATTTCACTTCCGCCCCTACCTAAAGTTAAAAAGGGTCAACAGTTGATATCCACTTCACTAACAATGCCAGTGGATATACTGTACGTACCACAAATAACACTAACATTTCGAGCGAGCGAGTCGTGACCTATCGACCCTTTTGACTTTGAGGGTTTCAAGCAAGAGATGTCAGTAAAGTTACCACATGAATAACTGGATTATGGCAGCCAGGCGTCCATACCGACGTTGCTTTTGATCCCTCGATGTAGGGTATTCCTATCATTGTGAAGCAGAATTCACCAAGCGTTTTTACCGTAAAACAGGCTCGTTCGAGATTTCAAAATTACTTAAAATAATAAATTATATTTTAGAGCGAATTTATTTCGAGCGAGCGACATTCGTTTTTGTCGGGTACAGTATAAAATACAAAACAAGTAAATCCTGCAATTTATAATACAAGTAACTCGTAAAGCGAGGGGAAGCGAGTATAGCTACTCTGCGCTCAGCGACCATTTCATCGTTCTAAATTCTGATCCATGAACCCAATATAGCTAGTGGAAATACAGCGATGACAACAATACGGTCATTTTAGCCATATATAAAAACCGAAAAACATTCTTCTTCCAATGACGAAAAAGACGAAAGTTTTAAAACTCATAAACTAGCAACTCTATCGAGGTTTTAGAACGTAGTGAAGCATAGGTACACCTACGCCTACACCTTTTGCGTGCACATCAAATCAGCTCTCGATAACATTCGTCGATATGCTATATGTGGACATCACACAATACCAGCACAAGTTACAACAAAACTATCACCGGCAATGAGTTTCACATGCCCCAAAACCCACAGGTGCAACTTATCAGCCGCCCAAGACGTCAGAACAAATTTTCAAATTTTGGATCGAGGAACCATGAGGGTACCTCAAACTCCATTACTCAAGAACCGGAGCCGTAATCGTAAAACAAAAAAGATGTATCGATTTACTATGAAATAAAACCAACCAGAGCAAAAAATTCGAAAGTTACGATAAAATAACCTTGCTTCCGGGAAGGGTACTAAAATGGTGTAAAAGCCCTCATTTTGATTTCTGACTGCGAACCAAAGGAGCGCCATACACTTGTACCCATGGGTCGCAGAGTAAAACCAATGCCGGCAATGAGTTTCCCGTGCCCGAAAACCCTCAAGTGAAACTTTTCAGCCGCCCATGACGACAGAACAAATTTTCTAATTGGGAACGAGGAACCATGAGGATACCATAATTCAAACCCCATAACTCCAAAACCGGAGCCTTAATCAAAAAACAAAAAAGAGGCATCGGCATTTATCATTTTACTATAAAATAAAACCTACCAGAGAAAAAATTCGAATGTTAAGATAAAAATAACCTTGGTTCCGTGAAGGCTACTAAACAACCCTCATTTTGACCTCCGACCCCCAACCATGGGGCGTCATTCCCCCGTACCCATGGAACCATGGGTCGCAGAGCAAAACCGGCACCGGCAATGAGTTTCCCATGCCCGAAAACCCCCAGGTAAAACTTAAAAAGCCGCCCAAGACGTCAGAACAAATTTTCAAATTTTGGGTCGAGGAACCATTGCGGCACCATACCACCGTACCTCAAACCCCATAAATCCAGAACCGGAACATTAATCGAAAAACAAAAAAAGAGGCATCGGCATTTATCATTTTACTATGAAATAAAATCATCCAGAGAAGAAATTCGATAGTTAAGATAAAAATAACATTGCCTACGTGAAGGGTACTAAAATGGGTAAAATGGGGCCAAAAAACACACATTTTGACCCCTGATCCAGACCCCAAATCAAAAAACGCTCGTGGATGTACACGGTAAATCGACTATGACGGTTCGAGTAAGGCCAAGATCATGAAAATCGGTTAAGGTGTTCTCGAGTTATGGCCGATCCCACACACGGAATTTGAAACATTTCACCCCTGCAACACACAATCTCCACTACATATCACGACGTTCTGATCACAAATTTTGAGAAAAATTATAATTTGACGAGTGATGTTTGCGTTGTAGGGCCCAAACATTTGCCTTATTTTATGCATACCTCGAAAATCCAATTATTGCTTTTATCAGGGCTCCCAGCGGATGTTGACGAAAAAAATTTCATGAAATGTCCCTCATAAATTGCCAATTTTTTCCTAATGCTATAGCTCCAGTTTCAAAACATTTTCAGTACAATACACAAATCTAGCATAGCCATGTTTATACATCATACGTATATATTAATTTCATTCAGCAAACTGATAAATACGGATAAGCACGGAAAATTGCACGCGATTCAGAATTTAGGCAAGCCACGTGTATAAGAACCTAATTACCAGGGAATAACCGGAACCGTCCATTTAAACCGTATCCGGAACCTGGTCTTCGAAATTTATATATAGTAAAACAGATGATGGAAGAAATGAAGGTATAGTGGATTTAAAATGCATTAAAAATAACTTTTACATTAAACTTAATGTATTGCGATGGCATTATTGCCTTTCTGAAACATTAAAGAGACTGAGAAAGCTAATGTAACAGATCCATACGGATCGTTACGAGGTGGATTAATCCTGACCACAGCCTAATGGCAAACTTTTAGTGAAAACCCATAATCTTGACCACACAATAATGATCAACATTTACGATAATCCTGCCCACACCCCAATGGTCAACATTTTTTCGAACACAAATAATCCTGACCACAGTGCAATGGTCAACATTTTGCCGAACTATAAAAAATCCTGTCCACAGTATAATGGACAACATTTTTTCGAATACAAAAAATCCTGTCCATAGGGTAATGGATAACATTTAGTTGAGTTCCCCAGTAATCATGACCACATGTATAGTGGTCAACATTTCCGAATTCAGCCACCCGTGTCTGCCCAACCTGGGACACCCAACGGGAATAGCCCAAAAGGATAAGGAACCCACCGTCGCGTTGCAATACGTACGTCTATGTAAGCAGAACCAATTAATCGCCTCTTGGCGCAAGCAAATATATAAACTGAGTTCCTCTATATATCCCCATCGACTACAAAGCCCTGTTGTCACCTCATATGTAGACTGCCTAACTGGCACAAACCATGAACCACCGTGTATACGTAAACCAGTAATTGAAATAACTCGCAAGATCAATACAGTTATATAAGTACATAATTACAACAAACCAGAAATCACCGGGTACATATGTAAATAATTGAAACAGAATCGAAACCAAAGTATATATGTACGTAATCGGAACAAAGTCAATAGCACCATGTATATCTATGTAAAGGTAAACGACACAAGTCCGGAGTAATTAGGTTCAAAGAGTCCCGCTATGTAACCGACTTGCATTTTCAGTATTTCGGCCTGCACCGCCGACATTGTTTTGATCAAGATGGGTATCGTTATTGATATTTCAATCAATATATGTATCTATTGTGGTGCCCTAAAGGCACGCCTTGGTAAATATATTGGCAATATCACGATTTCTCTATAGTATCATTGGCCATAAAGGCATCAGTGGTATATATATATATATTTATATATTTGAATTATGTATCATTATCATCGTTCTTGTTATACTTTTGATGGC
The DNA here is from genome assembly GCA_030248225.1 of Trileptium ribeirensis. Lineage (NCBI taxonomy): Eukaryota > Metazoa > Nematoda > Enoplea > Enoplida > Thoracostomopsidae > Trileptium > Trileptium ribeirensis. Next base: position 1,344 of record JASANE010022189.1, on the reverse strand, counting down.
ATAAAGGCACGTGTTCAATATATATTATCTTGATCGTATCACACAATTGTGTACCGTTGGAATCGATGCTGTTGCTCATATGTAATTTCAGGTACACGATCCAGCCGCTTGATTGGGATGATATTTGTTAACTATTTGTATATGAGTGTTATACTATATTTATCCGTTCGCTGTTATTATGTGAAGCCATAAAAGCGCCGCCCTATTGTTGTCATTGTATACCGTTTTATGATCATGTCGTGCAAAAATTTACTTTTATTGGGTTGATCAGGCCATAAAAGCGCCTGCATTTTACTATGATAATATGTACCCTGTTTGTCATACCTTGTTGTAATTTTTGTAATTTCTAGGTTAGAAGTACGACTGATTGAGTATAACTTATTTGGGATAATTTTAGAAGAAAAGTCAGGAATTTTTACGCAGGTAAACTGGTATTTTATGAGTGCAGAACGTGAGAATGGCGCGGTCTTGCCATACTCGATTTGTAGAGAATTTTAGGACGGTACGACTCTTCCCCGCTGAATCTAGTATAAGCATCTACGTAGGAATTGCCCTACCCCGAATGGTAGGACCGCAAAGTTTATTTCGAATATTCGTAGGAAAGACTGGTCGTGACGGATACCTGTCACGACCGTCCTCGAGAATGAGGACCACAAAAAATATGGCCGTTCGCTCTAAAGCGAATAGCAATTGAGCAAATTCTCCAAAAAATATAAGTTCAACGTCGAATTATAAAATTTACCAGTGCTCGCTAGTTATCACTACACTCGTAATTGGCAATGTCTTATGAAGTATTATCTACCAGCGTTCAATCTCGCTGGTTAAGATAAGAAGCAAAATTTAGAAAATTTGGTACCGAAAGTATCGGCTCCGGTCCATAACTCCGGAACCGCTGGGAATTCCAAAATTTCGTACTTAACATTTATTATAGGAAATTTTACGGTCTATCTAATGAGACCGGCTTCGTGGAAATCCGACCCGGATCCACGGACTTAGAGCAAATTAGTATGTACGTAAACGGATAAAATACAAGTAATTAAATAATTTAACGAGTATCAAACAAAAAATTATGTATAGGACATCGTTGGAATCCCCAGAACCGAGGCTTTCGTTTGAGCCCGGATCGGTCCCACTGTGCCCACTTTTAAGTACCCCTTCCCACGAAAAAACATAAAGTAATGCCACGACCGACGTGTAACCCCTCATTGGAATCTCCTTGCCGAGACTTAAAAATACATAAATCACCCCAGAAAAATGTACCCCGGACACAGGAGAACTTTTTTAAACACCCTCGTTTTTGAAAAATTCGACATGGACCCTCCCCCGAGAGCTTATTTTCCTCCC
>JASANE010022186.1:0-15523 GCA_030248225.1 Trileptium ribeirensis | reverse complement strand
AGCTGGAAATGATAGGCCATGTCCAATGGACCAGGCCAAACCCAGGCGAAAACTTTGAGCTCGGCTTTATCTTATTTCTATCAATGTGGCCGAACATGCTTCGAACCGAACACTCCCAAATTTTTGACATCGTTGGAGCGGCACCAATTCATAATTGCACTGAGCTGGAAGTGACAGGCCATGTCAAATGGATCAGGCCGAACCCAGACGAAAACTTTCAGTCCGGTTTCACCTTAATTATCTATCAGTATGGCCCAACATGCTTTGAAACGAATCCTTTCCAAACTTTTGGCCTCAATCGGGCGGCACCAATTCATAACAGCACTGAAGCTGGAAGTAACAGGCCATGTCGAATGGACCAGGCCACACCCAGGAGAAAACTTTGAGTCCGGCTTCACCTTAATTATCCATCAATGTGGCCGAACATGCTTCGAACCGAACTCTCCCAAATTTTTGACATCGTTGGGGCTGCACTAATTCAAAATATAACTGAGCTGGAAGTAACAAGCCATGTCGAATGGACCAGGCCAAACCCAGCCGAAAACTTTCATCCCGGCTCCACCTTAATGATCCATGGGGGGGGGGGGGCGGAGGGGGGGGGCTCTTTCTTCAATATGGCCCAACACGCTATGAAACGAATCCCGCCAAACTTTTGGCCTTGTTGGGGCGGCACTAATTCGTAATATAACTGAGGTGGAAGTAACAGGCCATGTCGAATGGACCAGGCCACACCCAGGCGAAAACTTTCAGTCCGGCTTCACCTTAATTATCCATCAATGTGGCCCAACACGCTATGAAACGAATCCCGCCAAACTTTTGGCCTTGTTGGGGCGGCACTAATTCAATATATAACTGGGGGGCTGCTCTGCGCGGACCTTTTGTGATGTGGGGGTATGAGTGCGGAGCTGGAAGTAACAAGCCATGTCGAATGGACCAGGCCAAACTCAGCCGAAAACTTTCAGTCCGGCTTCACCTTAATTATCCATCAATGTGGCCGAACATGCGAACTCTCCCAAATTTTTGGCATCGTTCGGGCGGCACTAATTCATAATATCACTGAGCTGGAAGTAACAGTCCATGTCGAATGGATCAGGCCGAACCCAGACGAATACTTTCAGCCCGGCTCCACCTTAATGATCCATCAATATGGCCCAACACGCTATGAAACGAATCCCGCCAAACTTTTGGCCTTGTTGGGGCGGCACTAATTCGTAATATAACTGAGCTGGAAGTAACAGGCCATGTCGAATGGACCAGGCCACACCCAGGCGAAAACTTTCAGTCCGGCTTCACCTTAATTATCCATCAATGTGGCCGAACATGCTTCGAACCGAACTCTCCCAAATTTTTGACATCGTTGGGGCTGCACTAATTCAATATATAACTGAGCTGGAAGTAACAAGCCATGTCGAATGGACCAGGCCAAACTCAGCCGAAAACTTTCAGTCCGGCTTCACCTTAATTATCCATCAATGTGGCCGAACATGCGAACTCTCCCAAATTTTTGGCATCGTTCGGGCGGCACTAATTCATAATATTACTGAGCTGGAAGTAACAGGCCATGTCGAATGGATCAGGCCAAACCCAGACGAATACTTTCAGCCCGGCTTCACCTTAATTATTCATCAATATGGCCCAACACGCTTTGAAACGAATCCCCCAAACTTTTGTCCTCGTTCGGGCTGCACTAATTCATAATATCACTGAGCTGGAAGTAACAGGCCATCTCGAATAGATCAGGCCGAACCCAGACGAAAACTTTCAGCCGGGCTTCACCTTAATTATCCCTCAATATGGCCCAACATGCTTTGAAACGAATCCCCCAAACTTTTGGCCTCGTTGGGGCGGCACTAATTCATAATATAACTGAGCTGGAAGTAACAGGCCATGTCGAATGGACCAGGCCAAACCCAGGCGAAAACTTTCAGTTCGGTTTCACCTTAATTATCCATCAATGTGGCCGAACATGCTTCGAAGCGAACTCTCCCAAATTTTTGACATCGTTGGAGCGGCATCAATTCATAACTGCACTGAGCTGGAACTGACAGGCCGTGTTAAATGGATCAGGCCGAACCCAGACGAAAACTTTCAGCCCGGCTTCACCTTAATTATTCATCAATATGGCCCAACATGCTTTGAACCGAATCCCCCCAAACTTTTGGCCTCGTTCGGGCTGCACTAATTCATAACATCACTGAGCTGGAAGTAACAGGCTATGTCGAATGGACCAGGCCACACCCAGGCGAAAACTTTGAGTCCGGCTTCACCTTAATTATCCATCAATGTGGCCGAACATGCTTCGAAGCGAACTCTCCCAAATTTTTGACATCGTTGGGGCGGCACCAATTCATAACTGCACTGAGCTGGAACTGACAGGCCATGTTAAATGGATCAGGCCGAACCCAGACGAAACTTTCAGCCCGGCTTCACCTTAATTATTCACCAATATGGCCCAACATGCTTTGAAACGAATCCCCAAACTTTTGGCCTCGTTCGGGCTGCACTAATTCATAATATCACTGAGCTGGAAGTAACAAGCCATGTTAAATGGATCAGGCCGAGCCCAGAAGAAAACTTTCACCCGGTCCCCCTAATTATAAAAAATGGCGAGGCTCCGAGCGAACTCTCCCAATTTTTGACATCGTTGGGGCGGCACCAATTCAGCGGCGGGAGCAGGGCAAAGAAGGGGAGAGGGCGGGGCCAGAAGAAAACCAGCCCGGCTTCACCTTAATTATCCATCAATATGGCCCAACATGCTTCTGAAACGAATCCCCCAAGCTTTTGGCCTCCGTTGGGGCGGCACTAATTCATAGATATCACTGAGCTGGAAGTAAAAGGCCATGTCGAATGGACCAGGCCAAAAAACTTTTAAGTTCGGCTTCACCTTGATTATCCATCAATGTGGCCGAACATGCTTCGAAGCGAACTCTCCCAAATTTTTGACATCGTTGGAGCGGCATCAATTCATAACTGCACTGAGCTGGAACTGACAGGCCATGTTAAATGGATCAGGCCGAACCCAGACGAAACTTTCAGCCCGGCTTCACCTTAATTATTCACCAATATGGCCCAACATGCTTTGAAACGAATCCCCCAAACTTTTGGCCTCGTTCGGGCTGCACTAATTCATAATATCACTGAGCTGGAAGTAACAGGCCATGTCGAATGGACCAGGCCACACCCAGGCGAAAACTTTCAGTCCGGCTTCACCTTAATTATCCATCAATGTGGCCGAACATGCTTCGAACCGAACTCTCCCAAATTTTTGACATCGTTGGGGCTGCACTAATTCAAAATATAACTGAGCTGGAAGTAACAAGCCATGTCGAATGGACCAGGCCAAACCCAGCCGAAAACTTTCAGTCCGGCTTCACCTTAATTATCCATCAATGTGGCCGAACATGCGAACTCTCCCAAATTTTTGGCACCGTTCGGGCGGCACTAATTCATAATATAACTGAGCTGGAAGTAACAGGCCATGTCGAATGGACCAGGCCAAACCCAGGCGAAAACTTTCAGTTCGGTTTCACCTTAATTATCCATCAATGTGGCCGAACATGCTTCGAAGCGAACTCTCCTAAAATTTTGACATCGTTGGAGCGGCATCAATTCATAACTGCACTGAGCTGGAACTGACAGGCAGAGTTAAATGGATCAGGCCGAACCCAGACGAAAACTTTCAGCCCGGCTTCACCTTAATTATTCATCAATATGGCCCAACATGCTTTGAACGAATCCCCCAAATGTTTGGCATCGTTCGGGCGGCACTAATTCATAATATAACTGAGCTGGAAGTAACAGGCCATGTCGAATGGACCAGGCCAAACCCAGGCGAAAACTTTCAGTTCGGTTTCACCTTAATTATCCATCAATGTGGCCGAACATGCTTCGAAGCGAACTCTCCCAAATTTTTGACATCGTTGGGGCGGCACCAATTCATAACTGCACTGAGCTGGAACTGACAAGCCATGTTAAATGGATCAGGCCGAGCCCAGAAGAAAACTTTCAGCCCGGCTTCACCTTAATTATTCATCAATGTGGCCGAACATGCTTCGAAGCGAACCCTCCCAAATTTTTGGCATCGTTGGGGCGGCACCAATTCATAACTGCACTGAGCTGGAACTGACAGGCCATGTCGAATGGACCAGGCCAACCCAGGCGAAACGTAGTCCGGCTTCACCTTAATTATCCATCAATGTGGCCGAACATGCTTCGAAGCGAACTCTCCCAAATTTTTGACATCGTTGGAGCGGCATCAATTCATAACTGCACTGAGCTGGAACTGACAGGCCATGTTAAATGGATCAGGCCGAACCCAGACGAAAACTTTCAGCCCGGCTTCACCTTAATTATTCACCAATATGGCCCAACATGTTTTGAAACGAATCCCCCCAAACTTTTGGCCTCGTTCGGGCTGCACTAATTCATAATATCACTGAGCTGGAAGTAACAGGCCCTGTCGAATGGACCACGCCACACCCAGGGGAAAACTTTCAGCCCGGCTTCACCTTAATTATTCATCAATGTGCCCGAACATGCTTCGAACCGAACTCTCCCAAATTTTTGACATCGTTGGGGCTGCACTAATTCAAAATATAACTGAGCTGGAAGTAACAAGCCATGTCGAATGGACCAGGCCAAACCCAGCCGAAAACTTTCAGTCCGGCTTCACCTTAATTATCCATCAATGTGGCCGAACATGCGAACTGGGCTCCCTTTTGGCTCCGTTCGGGCGGCACTAATTCATAATATAACTGAGCTAGAAGTAACAGGCCATGTCGAATGGACCAGGCCAAACCCAGGCGAAAACTTTCAGTTCGGTTTCACCTTAATTATCCATCAATGTGGCCGAGCATGCTTCGAAGCGAACTCTCCCAGAATTTTGACGTCGTTGGAGCGGCATCGAGTCATAACTGTACTGAGCTGGAACTGACAGTCCATGTTAAATGGATCAGGCCGAACCCAGACGAAAACTTTCAGCCCGGATTCACCTTAATTATTCATCACTATGGCCCAACATGCTTTGAACCGAATCCCCCCAAACTTTTGGCCTCGTTCAGGCTGCACTAATTCATAATATCACTGAGCTGGAAGTAACAGGCCATGTCGAATGGACTAGGCCACACCCAGGCGAAAACTTTCAGCCCGGCTTCACCTTAATTATTCATCAATATGGCCGAACATGCTTCGAAGCGAACTCTCCCAAATTTTTGACATCGTTGGGGCGGCACCAATTCATAACTGCACTGAGCTGGAACTGACAGGCCATGTTAAATGGATCAGGCCGAGCCCAGAAGAAAACTTTCAGCCCGGCTTCACCTTAATTATTCATCAATATGGCCCAACATGCTTTGAAACGAATCCCCCAAACTTTTGGCCTCGTTGGGGCGGCACTAATTCATAGTATCACTGAGCTGGAAGTAAAAGGCCATGTCGAATGGACCAGGCGAAAACTTTAAGTCCGGCTTCACCTTAATTATCCATCAATGTGGCCGAACATGCTTCGAAGCGAACCCTCCCAAATTTTTGGCATCGTTGGGGTGGCACCAATTCATAACTGCACTGAGCTGGAACTGACAGGCCATGTTAAATGGATCAGGCCGAACCCAGACGAAACTTTCAGCCCGGCTTCACCTTAATTATTCACCAATATGGCCCAACATGCTTTGAAACGAATCCCCCAAACTTTTGGCCTCGTTCGGGCTGCACTAATTCATAATATCACTGAGCTGGAAGTAACAGGCCATGTCGAATGGACCAGGCCACACCCAGGCGAAAACTTTCAGTCCGGCTTCACCTTAATTATCCATCAATGTGGCCGAACATGCTTCGAACCGAACTCTCCCAAATTTTTGACATCGTTGGGGCTGCACTAATTCAAAATATAACTGAGCTGGAAGTAACAAGCCATGTCGAATGGACCAGGCCAAATCCAGCCGAAAACTTTCAGTCCGGCTTCACCTGAATTATCCATCAATGTGGCCGAATATGCGAACTCTCCCAAATTTTTGGCATCGTTCGGGCGGCACTAATTCATAATATCACTGAGCTGGAAGTAAAAGGCCATGTCGAATGGACCAGGCGAAAACTTTAAGTCCGGCTTCACCTTAATTATCCATCAATGTGGCCGAACATGCTTCGAAGCGAACTCTCCCAAATTTTTGGCATCGTTGGGGCGGCACCAATTCATAACTGCACTGAGCTGGAACTGACAGGCCATGTTAAATGGATCAGGCCGAACCCAGACGAAAACTTTCAGCCCGGCTTCACCTTAATTATTCATCAATATGGCCCAACACGCTTTGAAACGAATCCCCCAAACTTTTGGCCTCGTTGGGGCGGCACTAATTCATAATATAACTGAGCTGGAAGTAACAGGCCATGTCGAATGGACCAGACCAACCCCAAGCGAAAACTTTCAGTTCGGCTTCACCTTAATTATCCATCAATGTGGCCGAACATGCTTCGAAGCGAACTCTCCCAAATTTTTGACATCGTTGGAGCGGCATCAATTCATAACTGCACTGAGCTGGAACTGACAGGCCATGTTAAATGGATCAGGCCGAACCCAGACGAAAACTTTCAGCCCGGCTTCACCTTAATTATTCATCAATATGGCCCAACATGCTTTGAACCGAATCCCCCCAAACTTTTGGCCTCGTTCGGGCTGCACTAATTCATAATATCACTGAGCTGGAAGTAACAGGCCATGTCGAATGGACCAGGCCACACCCAGGCGAAAACTTTGAGTCCGGCTTCACCTTAATTATCCATCAATGTGGCCGAACATGCTTGGAAGCGAACTCTCCCAAATTTTTGACATCGTTGGGGCGGCACCAATTCATAACTGCACTGAGCTGGAACTGACAGGCCATGTTAAATGGATCAGGCCGAGCCCAGAAGAAAACTTTCAGCCCGGCTTCACCTTAATTATTCATCAATATGGCCCAACATGCTTTGAAACGAATCCCCCAAACTTTTGGCCTCGTTGGGGCGGCACTAATTCATAGTATCACTGAGCTGGAAGTAAAAGGCCATGTCGAATGGACCGGGCGAAAACTTTAAGTCCGGCTTCACCTTAATTATCCATCAATGTGGCCGAACATGCTTCGAAGCGAACTCTCCCAAATTTTTGACATCGTTGGGGCGGCACCAATTCATAACTGCACTGAGCTGGAACTGACAGGCCATGTTAAATCGATCAGGCCGAACCCAGACGAAACTTTCAGCCCGGCTTCACCTTAATTATTCACCAATATGGCCCAACATGCTTTGAAACGAATCCCCCAAACTTTTGGCCTCGTTCGGGCTGCACTAATTCATAATATCACTGAGCTGGAAGTAACAGGCCATGTCGAATGGACCAGGCCACACCCAGGCGAAAACTTTAAGTCCGGCTTCACTTTAATTATCCATCAATGTGGCCGAACATGCTTCGAAGCGAACTCTCCCAAATTTTTGACATCGTTGGGGCGCACTAATTCGAAATATAACTGAGCTGGAAGTAACAAGCCATGTCGAATGGACCAGGCCAAACCCAGCCGAAAACTTTCAGTCCGGCTTCACCTTAATTATCCATCAATGTGGCCGAACAGCGATCCCAAGCGTTCGGGCGGCACAACAAATAGGGGAAGGGCAGGACAGGCAGGGAATAGGGTCGCGAACTCTCCCAATGACACGGGAGCGGCATCAATCAAACTGTACAGAGCTGGAACTACAGGCCATGTTAAATGGACAGGCCGAACCAGAGAAAATTTCAGCCCGGCTTCCCTATATCATCAATATGGCCCAACATGCTTGAACCGAATCCCCCCAAACTTTTGGCCTCGTTCGGGCTGCACTAATTCATATATCACTGAGCTGGAAGTAACAGGCCATGTCGATGGACAGGCCACACCCGGCGAAAACATGAGTCCGGCTTCACCTTAATTATCCATCAATGTGGCCGAACATGCTTGGAAGCGAACTCTCCCAATTTTTGACATCGTTGGGGCGGCACCAATTCATAACTGCACTGAGCTGGAACTGACAAGCCATGTTAAATGGATCAGGCCGAGCCCAGAAGAAAACTTTCAGCCCGGCTTCACCTTAATTAATCATCAATATGGCCCAACATGCTTTGAAACGAATCCCCCAAACTTTTGGCCTCGTTGGGGCGGCACTAATTCATAATATCACTGAGCTGGAAGTAACAGGCCATGTCGAATGGACCAGGCCACACCCAGGCGAAAACTTTCAGTCCGGCTTCACCTTAATTATCCATCAATGTGGCCGAACATGCTTCGAACCGAACTCTCCCAAATTTTTGACATCGTTGGGGCTGCACTAATTCAAAATATAACTGAGCTGGAAGTAACAAGCCATGTCGAATGGACCAGGCCAAACCCAGCCGAAAACTTTCAGTCCGGCTTCACCTTAATTATCCATCAATGTGGCCGAACATGCGAACTCTCCCAAATTTTTGGCACCGTTCGGGCGGCACTAATTCATAATATAACTGAGCTGGAAGTAACAGGCCATGTCGAATGGACCAGGCCAAACCCAGGCGAAAACTTTCAGTTCGGTTTCACCTTAATTATCCATCAATGTGGCCGAACATGCTTCGAAGCGAACTCTCCCAAAATTTTGACATCGTTGGAGCGGCATCAATTCATAACTGTACTGAGCTGGAACTGACAGGCCATGTTAAATGGATCAGGCCGAACCCAGACGAAAACTTTCAGCCCGGCTTCACCTTAATTATTCATCAATATGGCCCAACATGCTTTGAACCGAATCCCCCCAAACTTTTGGCCTCGTTCGGGCTGCACTAATTCATAATATCACTGAGCTGGAAGTAACAGGCCATGTCGAATGGACTAGGCCACACCCAGGCGAAAACATTGAGTCCGGCTTCACCTTAATTATCCATCAATGTGGCCGAACATGCTTGGAAGCGAACTCTCCCAAATTTTTGACATCGTTGGGGCGGCACCAATTCATAACTGCACTGAGCTGGAACTGACAAGCCATGTTAAATGGATCAGGCCGAGCCCAGAAGAAAACTTTCAGCCCGGCTTCACCTTAATTATTCATCAATATGGCCCAACATGCTTTGAAACGAATCCCCCAAACTTTTGGCCTCGTTGGGGCGGCACTAATTCATAGTATCACTGAGCTGGAAGTAAAAGGCCATGTCGAATGGACCAGGCGAAAACTTTAAGTCCGGCTTCACCTTAATTATCCATCAATGTGGCCGAACATGCTTCGAAGCGAACCCTCCCAAATTTTTGGCATCGTTGGGGTGGCACCAATTCATAACTGCACTGAGCTGGAACTGACAGGCCATGTTAAATGGATCAGGCCGAACCCAGACGAAACTTTCAGCCCGGCTTCACCTTAATTATTCACCAATATGGCCCAACATGCTTTGAAACGAATCCCCCAAACTTTTGGCCTCGTTCGGGCTGCACTAATTCATAATATCACTGAGCTGGAAGTAACAGGCCATGTCGAATGGACCAGGCCACACCCAGGCGAAAACTTTCAGTCCGGCTTCACCTTAATTATCCATCAATGTGGCCGAACATGCTTCGAACCGAACTCTCCCAAATTTTTGACATCGTTGGGGCTGCACTAATTCAAAATATAACTGAGCTGGAAGTAACAAGCCATGTCGAATGGACCAGGCCAAACCCAGCCGAAAACTTTCAGTACGGCTTCACCTTAATTATCCATCAATGTGGCCGAACATGCGAACTCTCCCAAATTTTTGGCATCGTTCGGGCGGCACTAATTCATAATATCACTGAGCTGGAAGTAACAGGCCATGTCGAATGGATCAGGCCAAACCCAGACGAATACTTTCAGCCCGGCTCCACCTTAATTATCCATCAATATGGCCCAACACACTATGAAACGAATCCCGCCAAACTTTTGGCCTCGTTCGGGCTGCACTAATTCATAACATCACTGAGCTGGAAGTAACAGGCCATGTCGAATGGACCAGGCCACACCCAGGCGAAAACTTTCAGTCCGGCTTCATCTTAATTATCCATCAATGTGGCGAACATGCTTCGAAGCGAACTCTCCCAAATTTTTGACATCGTTGGGGCGGCACCAATTCATAACTGCACTGAGCTGGAACTGACAGGCCATGTTAAATGGATCAGGCCGAACCCAGACGAAAACTTTCAGCCCGGCTTCACCTTAATTATTCATCAATATGGCCCAACATGCTTTGAAACGAATCCCCCCAAACTTTTGGCCTCGTTGGGGCGGCACTAATTCATAGTATCACTGAGCTAGAAGTAACAGGCCATGTCGAATGGACAAGGCGAAAACTTTCAGTCCGGCTTCACCTTAATTATCCATCAATGTGGCCGAACATGCTTCGAAGCGAACTCCCAAATTTTTGGCATCGTTGGGGCGGCACCAATTCATAACTGGAGTGCGCTGGAAGCGACAGGCCATGGTCGAATGGACCAGGCCAAACCCAGACGAAAACTTTCAGCCCGGCTCCACCTTAATTATCCATCAATATGGCCCAACACGCTATGAAACGAATCCCGCCAAACATTTGGCCTTGCTGGGGCGGCACTAATTCATAATATAACTGAGCTGGAAGTAACAGGCCATGTTGAATGGACCAGGCCACACTCAGGCGAAAACTTTCAGTCCGGCTTCACCTTAATTATCCATCAATATGGCCCAACATGCTTTGAAACGAATCCCCCAAACTTTTGGCCTCGTTGGGGCGGCACTAATTCATAGTATCACTGAGCTGGAAGTAACAGGCCATGTCGAATGGACAAGCCGAAAACTTTCAGTCCGGCTTCACCTTAATTATCCATCAATGTGGCCGAACATGCTTCGAAGCGAACCCTCCCAAATTTTAGGCATCGTTGGGGCGGCACCAATTCATAACTGGAGTGCGCTGGAAGCGACAGGCCATGGTCGAATGGACCAGGCCAAACTCAGACGAAAACTTTCAGCCCGGCTTCACGGTAACTATCCATCAATATTTTGTCCTCGATGGAACGCTTGAATAAGCGTGTGATAGTGGAGCTGAAGTTCGTTGTTTGTTTTGTAAGATGAGATCGCATGTTGTTATGGTTTTATTAACTTTTATTATCTGTTGATATATAAGCTTTTGTCTCCTTAGTCAGGCCCTTTTGTTCAGCGCCAACTTTCGCCATATCCAGCTATTCTTCTATTGCTTTTTTCAGTTTTGTTTGTTTCGTTTCAAAGGCATCCACTGACTAGGGAATCAGGTTGAGAACAACAGAACAAAACTTGCGCTACTACAACTGCAAGTATAGTAGTGTGGCTCAAATCCTTCCGAAGATAATCTCCACGCCTGTTACTTTAACCTAAATGCTGTATATACTTGTTGGAAAATAGAATACTACAAATAAATTCTAAAAATGATTTACTAAAACAGCAGAGATAAAACATCTATTTGAATGTATTCTCTAAATTGTATGAACGTAACATCCCTAACATTTAATCCTCATCCAGGGTAGTCTGCTGAATCGAATTTACTATAGTTATGTCAGTTGTAAGCTATAGAAATCACGTTGCTACGGACATAGTTGAATTATTCTGTAATGCCGTATTATGGCGGTTCCCATCGGGTAACGCGCTGGTATGATTGTGTGAACATCTCACTGTCGGGTTGCTGATAGGATAAAAAGCTGACAACTTCCGGATCTTCTGGCATCGTAGAACAGCCGAGGCCTGATGTTTTTAGCGAACAAACAAAGTCCAGCTCAGCATTTAAAGTTGAGATGAATGCTCCAAGTCTGAAAGACTCAACATTTGGACCAAGCAGTTTTATTTTTAGAAGGAAATTATTTATAAAATTGAGGTTTGAAATTAAAAGTCTATTCAATCGGACAGCCTTTGTTCCGCCGTATCTTAGTTAGAACTTTTTTTATTTAAATTTCGGAAAAACTATACTTTCTTTAAATTCCATTCGGGTTTTGGTGCCTTTTAGGGTCTCTAAGACTATGATAATAGCACTCACTCCATATGTTGTTTGGATCATATTTTTCGACCTACCATAGCGTAGCTTCTTTCTAAAACGGTGTTTCTTAAGTCAGATAGCTGTTGTCTCTGAATTGTTAAATTTAGCTGTTTGTGTTAATTGTTGTCCATAAGTTTTGACTGACGAAATATAAAGTCAAATAAATAGCAGATAAATATTTACGGCAATTTAACTAATCTTCAAATGGACATTGGCCTAACACTCATCCAACAGGATGCCAAATTTTGGTTGTGACTGGCTAAAACCTTATCCACAAAAATACCATGACTGACTTTAAGGCACGTGGAATGTGCAAACGCTACATAACTGCATTGATTGTGACTATCCGGCTGTAAACCGTCAATTTTTCAACAATTTTGAAATTTTATTTTAGCTAAAACTTAAACTTCGAATTTTCTGACTAATTGTAAGCTGCGCTAAAAGGCAGCGATTTTAGGCTATGGAATCTTTTGCGCGCCATATCACCTGTAGGAGCTTGGATGATTTTAGTTAGAGATTGCTTCGATCCTCAACCCTTGAGCCAAATGGACTGGTTTTAACACCTTCAACTCAACTCGGTTCAAAAGATATACACAATTATGCACTTGTCGACAGAGAGTATTAGGAACCCAAATCTAGCAAAAATAATTTGCCCTAAAACTTGCTTAAATGGAAATTTTCTGGTCCAGCTCTCAGAAATTAGTCGAATAGTACTGCAATTATCCACCTTCGAAATTGACCAATTCATACCCTAGATGGTCTAAAGCAAACGACCCGTCACAGTTACAGTTTCATCTGGGTTCAGCACCTGCTAACCTGCTAACGGTCACGGCAAAGTCACTATCATTAAAGAAAATATAATATATCTATAAAATTAATACTTTTTTCATTTAATTTATTTATTATCTTTACATATTTATATTTATTTCTGTAAATATTGATGAAAAATATCTTTTTGTTAACAAATTACGAACTACAATATTTGAAAAGGAGAGTAGCAAAATAAAAATTCACCGTTTCCGGGTAAATAGTAATCGTTGGAATTTAAAAAACACTTAAATGCATGACGAACCCCGACGGCGTACATTTTCATCGATTACACCATCCGATGCATTAGCTGCGTTGCGCGATCATGAACATCAACAAGCTGATGAAGAAGAAGGTTCGTCCGCTTCGTTACTTCGCCGCTTCAAGGTTTGCCTCCGCAATAGCCAGGCCCATTTGCTGATTGTATTCGGGTTTTGGTTGTACATTTTCGGCGCAGCATTTGTATTCGATTCGTCGGAAATGCACTGGCAAGCTAATCTTCGGCAGTCACTCGCCCGGAAACTCCTCGAGGAACACGATCGGTTGCTCAAGGATTTGTGGAATATTAAAGTGACACGCTCCCGACAGGATGGTGTGGAGTCTCTGACCCGGGCATCCCAGGAACGATTTCGGACTAAAATTAGACTCCGTTTAGCCAATTTCAGCCTGATAATTGAACAATTACACAGTGCTGATTTGCTACGTCAGAGTGACCTAATCCTAGTGTCCGGCCTAAATGCATATCAATTTATTAATCAATCCGCAGAGAATCCTGAACGGGCCGTGGCAAATTTTGCCGACAGCTTCGGATCGACGGTTTTATTTCTATTTTCAACTGCGTCCACGGTTGGTAAGTTATTCCTTGACGGAGTTACAGTCTAAAATTCTGAAAAACACAAATAAACGCAATGGCTTATCACACAATCCCTATGCTTTTTAAATAATCCTAAGTTTTTAAGAAACTTCCTAAAATGTTCGTCCACGGAACACATGTTAAACCACTGAAGGAAGGCAGTTTGTGTGGGCTGGGTCTATTTAACAGTGAACCGAGAACAGAATGTGTGTGCAGCATGATCAAGTTTATCCTGAATATAGTACTGATTTTGTTATATACATTTCTATGTAAGAAAATTATTTATACCTGGAAAAATCTCAAATTAAAAAAATTAGGTAAGCCAGATTACTTGGCATTGATGCGCTCACAAGTTATGTCGGACAGTGGGCCATGGTGACCCGTATCGGGGGACTAAACATCAAGAGATTACGCGCCGCAGGGATTAGAAAGAGTCCCGACAAAAGCTAGCACACAGCGGCTTCGACACATGGTTACAAAACCTAATATTCGTTGACGCATGGCAAAATTTCGTATGTCAAAAATACTAATTTTACGTATCTCTCACGAGTTTCGATAAACAACAAGTGATACTGTCCGAAACTATGACCGTCATAATACTAATTTTTACGGAATTGAAATATATTTTTGTCCAAAAAGGGAAAATGTCACAAGAAGCATAAACCCACCAAAACAAGTTTTAGTAATGCATGAGCTTGACTTAGGTTTTTAATAACCAGTGGGATTTAATAATAATTTCAAAACCACCCACACCTGGATAATTTTGTGATATATCCTGTTAATACACTGACCAGAGCATTTAGCGTATGGCCACTTTGGAAAACATTATTAAATAGAATACTTCATACAGGTCAGTTGCTCTGTGCTTTTAAACGTAAAGTTTCAGCCGGCAAATCCTTTGTCATGTGCTAGTTTCTCCAAAATACCGCAGGTCATGTGGAAATAGGCACAAAGAAGGGGAATAATTAAAATGCGGCAGGCTCTGTAAATAAAGAAACAGCAGCGAAGATTACAACTCCATTTAAATTTTGTTTAGAAAATATTTCCGAACTGTACTTGACCTGTGGAAAAGCTATATATAGTAGCAGTTAACAGCGAACAGCCAAACCATGGCTTCAGGGGCGGGTGTGTCCGAACCCTCAGGGAGGTAGACCATACTTCGGCATAAACAAATTCTGTTCCGCTTTTATTGTTGCGCAAAATCTAGACGTTTGCCGTACACCACTTTAGCTAGGTGGGCGGACATCAGCAATTGCATTTGAAAAAGTAGCAACTTAACTGCAACACAGCCTGTGCATAGTGTTGAACATATAAAGCACAGGCTGATAAAAAGCGAAAACAGTGTCACAGCCTAACTGATGTGACAAACAGAGGCAGCGATATTTTACATATGTCAGCCATGAAAACACGTACCGATAACATACCTGTTCAAGGCCCATCGGCTCAGGGCGGTAAATGGACCAGGAGGATGCTATTCGGAGTGCGTCGAGAATGGAAAGAGGAAGGAATTCTCTAAATTTTTAGAAATCTAGATTTTTCCGCAATGTTGCTAAAGCTTACCAACAATTTTTTCTAATTTTCACCAGTTTTTGGCTAATATTTTCCTCGATTTCTGCCAATTTGTGCCAGTTTTCCCAAAATATTCCACATTTTTCATTTCCGCAAAAATTTCCACGCGTTTCCCGGTCCCGGAGAGCCGGAGAGATTATTCACCGGCAATGGGCTTTCGATAACGAAAATGGTACAAATTGTCGGGTACCAGATGTAAATCCGGGTTGAATTTGAATCATCAATTCACAGAATGAAATACCATTTTTTGTTTAGTATATACGTAACTGAACGAAGAACGTACATAT